>SNQJ01S0097625.1:31574-42479 GCA_010110895.2 Picea sitchensis | reverse complement strand
TCCATGGGAATGACATCACATAGAATTTCATCCCTATATTCACCCATTTTAAAATTGACCAAGCATTGCTTTGTAACTCTTACCTGGTGTCCTTTCTGCAGCCATGTCACTTTGTATGGACTCAGGTGTTTATTTGTTTTCAGCTCCAGCTTCTCCACCATCTCGGTCGAAACGAGATTATCGGTGCTTCCGCTGTCCACTATGACCTTGCATTTCCAGACCTTGGTCTTGCACGTGGTCCGAAACAGTTTGCATATTTGCGTTGAGCTGTCCATCTCTTTCTCAGGTTTCAAGAGAACTTTATGCACTGTCAGTGACTTCTCACTTCCAGTATCTTCATCTTCAACATCACGCCTCTGCGCCTCAGCAACGTGAGCTTTTCCTCTGTCCATTTTCCTATCTGGACAGTCCACGGCTTTGTGTGAGTCTTTCCCACATGTAAAACATGTGATAACTCCTCCTCTGCCTCTTCCTCTACCTCGGGTACGAGGAAATGTGTTGGCATCAGCATATCCTCCTTCCTGATCATCTTGTTGCCTCTGTTGTGAGGTTCCACCTCTTTGAGCTTTTCCCTGAGGCTTTTTCCACTCCTCCTTGGGCTTTTGAGTTCTCTCTTGGGCAACTGCTTTGCCTCTGGGATGGCTTCTGCCTCGCCCTCGCTGTCCCTGCTTGCGGCTCAGCTTCTCTTCGGCTTTTAGAGCCATCTGGTAAGCATCTTCCACCGTCCTGATGGTTAGCATGCTCAGCTCGTCCTGAATGTCATACCTCAACCCATTCAGATACCTCGCCACCTTTTCGTCATCACTCTCTCGGTGACCTGCTCGAATGTTGATCCTATAGAATTCTTCGGTGTATTCTTTCACCGTCATCAGCTTCTGTCTCAAGTTCTACATACGCCTGAACAAAGTGATCTGGTAATCCCTGGGGATGAACTTCGCTTTCATCTTGGCGATCATCCGATCCCAGCTCTTGATCTTTTGTTTTCCTTTGCAGCGCCTGTTAGTCTGCAATTCGTCCCACCATAAGGCTGCATGTCCTTTCAACTTCGTGACATCATGCCTCACCTTCTTGTCCTCTTCAATATCTTCGTAATCGAAGTAGGTGTCAAGTGCTCGGATCCAATCCAGCAGATCCTCTGCGTTTAGAATCCCCTCATAAACGGGAATGTCCATTTTAGTCTTTGAGCTCATTCTGGCAATGGCTCTAATCAACCTCTCCGTCGAGGCATCTTCTACTGAGACCTCTTCGGCGTCGTGTCCAGCTTCCTCTTCAATCTCGGAATCACTGAACTCTGCTGCTCCAGCACCACGCCTTTGGGTGGTCTCCATTTCTTCAATCCTGGCTCGGAGATCTCTCATCTCTCGTTCCATCTTAGCATTACCTCTCGGCCTTCCCCTTCTTCGGGCATCCCTGTCTTCATGATCAGGTGATTGTCTCTCTCTTCTGGGCGGCATGGTGTAATCTGCTTCCCTCTGCTACCTGAACAAAGAGAACTCCTAACCCGCTCTGATACCACTCTGATGCAACCCTGCCCTCGACGGCACAATCGCCCCACCAGGACCTTCTTCCTCTCGGCCTGAAGAACGCAAAGGTTCTTCTGAATTCCCTCTCGGGAATCCTTTGTACCCACAGTAACTCTTCCCCTCAGGAAATCCTCCCTTCCTTGGTTATCAGGGAATCGGCTCTCGCGACTTCGCGTGTTCAACACTCGATCTCTTGACCCTCGGATCCACGAGCTCCGATGTTTCTGGTCAACGTTGACTTTCCTTCACGTATCAGTACCTCGCACTATCTCGACTTCGCGACTCGCGTTACTACATTCTCGGTTCCCAACCTCCGAGACCCGAAGTGCCGAGATGCCGACAACTCACTATATCGCCCTTCGCCTCCTCGCCATTCATGAGATCAACTTCTTGCCTTCAACTCCCGAGACCCGATGTCCTGAGATCACCTGTCACATCACTCGACTATGACCCACGCCATGCACGAGAATTCTGGGACGTCATTTGTTGTGTTCTCGCGATTTCCATTACGAGACGTAGAAGTCTTCACTCACGAACCCCCGATACGTCCGACCCACGAGTTGAGTCGTGATCCTCAGACTTCTCTACGATGAATTCAAGTCGTCGATTCTCTTCCTCTTGAAGAGTCCTCCCTGCTCCGAAGCCTCTCCCAGTCGGGACTTCTCCTGGGTCTGTTCCACAATACTTGTAAGGAACTCTGCCTCCTGAGCTTTCGCCAACTTCCCCTCAAACTCACTCTGATTTCAATTCTTCCATAAAATCACATATGCAACATATGAAAGAAATAAGTAACAAGAAGCAAATATGCAAAGGCATAATGCCAACAGTACACAGAGGATAAACACATCCATGGAGTAGAAACAAGGCTCTCCTGTTCTCCTTTTCCCAGGATTGCCTTTGAGAACTTCAACTCAAGCTATCCTTCACCTGCACGGTTCGAATAACTCAACACCACTTCTAGGCAACCGAAATTGAGAGTTTAACTGTCCAGCCTCCTCAACGCACTCTATGCGGGGGAATTCCACTACACTCTATGCAAGAATCTCCTGACTTAGACAGAGAAACAATTGAATCTCATTCTCTCATTCCCTCAGATTTCGAACCTGCCATGCAATCACATATGCAGCATATAGACAATAGGCAAGACAAGAAGCAAATATGCAACAACATAATATCAACAACACACAGAGAATAATCATAGCCATAAAATTGAATCAACACTTTCTATTAATTCAATATCTGTACATGGGGATCCTTCAACCGTTCTCTGAGTTTCTCTCTTCTTTCTCCTGGATGCTAATTCTCTCGAATGCTCAATAATCTGAATGTTGTTACAACAATGCAAAGGAGGGTGCCTATATTCCGTTTTCCCTCTCGAAAGACAAACTGTCTAATCTAGACTTAATTAACTTATCTACTTGCATTAAATCTAAATAAATGTCTCAACTACCTAAGGACAAGAGCTTATCCACTCAAGGTCCGTTATAATGTATAGGTGTGCTTCATCACATCAACGTATTAATGTTTGGCGCTTCATATTAAGGTGTTTCAAAATGGGCGCTAGTGCTGCCCAGCTGTTCTTTCTTTCTCCTCGCGCTGGCTCGCTTGATGAGTTGTAGATGCTTGTGTGGATGCTCCTGCATCATTGAAGAGCTTCTAGATTGGATTAGAGCTCTGGATAAATACTTCGACTATGAGGATGTCAAGGAAGACAATAAAGTCAAACATGTCGTTACTAGAATTAAAGGGCATGCAACACTATGGTGGGATGAACTGTAGGCTGATAGATATTGCAAGGGCAAGTAGAAAATCAAAAGCTGGGATAGAATGGTTGCAAAGATGAAATCCAAATTTATACCCAAGGATTATCAAATCAATCTGTTTCATAGGATGCAGAATTTGAGATAGAAGATGATGTCAGTTAAATAATAAACTAAAGATTTCTACAAGATAAACATCAGAGCAGGTCATCGAGAAAGCGATGATGAAAATTTTGACAGGTACATGAATGGTATGCGATATCACATCCAAGATGAGATGAGCATGATGATCATTCGAAATGTGGAAGATTATTATCAGATAGCTCTGAAATATGAAGAGAAGCTAAGATGGAAGCAAGGTCAAAGAGGCCGAGATAGAAGTCAAGCCAGAGGCAAAACAATTTCCCAAGACAGAACTCAGAAATCTAAAGAAGAGGGAAAGAAAAATCAAACTCAACATGAGAGAGGAGGAAACTCACAGAGAGGGTAGTATGATGATAGAAATAATTTTCCTTGAGCTAGAGGAAGAGGAAGAGGAAGAGGCAGTGAAGTAAAATGCTTTATCTGTGGAAAGATCGGACATAAATCCTATGAGTGTCCAGATAAGAAAAGAAATGGTGCTGAAATTCAGATTTTCGAAACTGAGGGATGAAATGCAGAGGCCGAAGATGCTGAGGGAGGAAGATACTTAATGATGAGGAAAGTTCTCTTAAAGCCGGAGAAGGAGGCAGAGAACCCATCCCAAAGAAACAGTCTGTTTCAGACTGCTTGCAAAACTAAAGACAGAGTATGTAAAGTCATAGTGGACAGTGGTAGCACAAACAATCTCGTATCTACAGAGATGGTAGAAAAGATGGAGCTGGAGACTGTTGTACATCCAAGCCCATACAGAATTTCGTGGCTACAAAAAGGACACCAGGTAAATGTTACTAAACAGTGTTTAGTTGAATTTAAAATAGGACGATATAAGGATGAAATATTATGTGATGTCATTCCCATGGATGTTTGTCATCTATTGCTGGGTAGACCATGGCAATATGACATAAACATGATTCACGATGGGGGAAAGAACACATACACCCTGGAGAAAAATGGTAGGACTCACATGTTGCTGCCAATTAAAGATAAAGAGGTGAAAACATAAATGAGAAACACTCTACTTCTCATGAGTGGGAAGGAACTTCTTAATGAGGTTAAGAATAAGGAAGATACACAATTTATTGTGGTCAGGAAGCCGAGAATTGTTTTGACTAGTACGAGGATAGATGATTTACCAGAAGAAATCCAGGAGTTGCTGGAAGAGTTTTATGATATAGTAGTGGACGAACTACCTTGTTCGTTGCCACCTATCATGAGTATAAGCCATCACATCGATCTTATACCTGGAGCCAGTTTACCAAACAAAGCCATGTACATATTGACGCCATAGGAAAATGAAGAAGTTAAGAGATAGGTACAGGACTTAATGGACAAAGGATTGATTAGAGAAATCTTGAGTCCATGCATTCTTCCGACAGTGCTCAACCAAAAGAAAGATGGAGGCTGGAGAATGTGTACAGACTCAAGAGAAATCAATAAGATTACCATCTGATATAGATTTCCATTGCCAAGGATGGACAACTTGATGGATTGGTTGAGTGGAGCAAGATTTTTTTCAAAAATTGATTTGAAAAGAGAGTATCATCAAATTCACATAAGATAAGGTGATGAATGAAAGATATCATTCAACATGAATGAGGGGCTGTATGAATGGCTTGTCATACCATTTGGATTAAAAATGCACCCATTACTTTCATAAGATTGATGAACGAAGTCTTGAAGGATTTCATACGGAAATTCGTCATCGTATATCTTGATGATATATTAATTTTCAGCAAGACAGAAGCAGAACACATGAGACATTTAGCTGCAGTGATGAAGAGATTACAACAAGAGAAATTGTTGATAAATACGAAGAAATCATTATTTATGAGGACAGAAATCATTTATTTGGGTTTTGTTATCTCTGAAAATGAGTTGAAGATGGATCCAGAAAAGGTAGATGCAATTAAGAATTGGCCATCACCGAAGAGTGTGTTTGAAGTTCGAAGCTTCCATGGTTTGGCTAGTTTCTACAGGAAATTCATTTGAAACTTAAGTGGAATTAGTGCACCAATGATGGATACGGTGAAAAAAAGACATAAAAAATTTCATTGGACAGAAGAAGAAGAGAAAAGTTTCAATTTGATGAAGAAGAAGATCACGGAACAAACAATTATGGTTTTGCCAGATTTCAACAAGACATTCCAGGTCAAGTGTGACGCAAGTGGATTTGCAATTGGAGCGGTCTTGAGCGAAGACGACAGGTCGATCACATATTTCAGTGAGAAACTGAATGAAGTGAAGATCAAGTACTCAACATATGACAAAGAATGTTATGCAACCATACAAGCACTGAAGAAATGGAGACATTATTTGGTTCCTAAAGAGTTTGTTTTGTACAATGATAGTCATTCTGTACAATTCATAACTCAACAGGAGAAGTTGAACCAAAAACATGTTAAATGGGTCGAATTTATGCAGAATTTTACTTATGTGACTACGCATATTTCTGGAACTGCTAACAAAGTTGTTGATGTTTTGAGCAGGAAATGTTTGCAGATGCAGGAATTCAGAGTCAAAACTTTGGGTTTTGATAACCTCAAAGAAATGTACAGAGATGATCTAGATTTTAAGGAGGCATATGAGGCATCTGAGAATCCAGTTCTTAGGGACAGAAGGCAATGGACTGAGTATATGATCCAGGATGGATTATTGTTCAGGGGAAATCAGTTATGTATTCCAAAATGCCCCATGAGAGAGAACATGTTGAAGGAAAAACACAATGGAGGATTGGTTGGACACATCGGTCATGATAAAAACATTCTCAAAGTTGAATGGCTCATATTTTTGGCCAGGGATAAGGACAGATGTTAAGAAATTTGTGGACAGATGTAGGATTTGTCAACACACAAAAGGGAAAAGGTAGAACATAGGGTTATATCAACCATTACCCATACCAGAAAGGTCATGGGATGCAGTGAGCATGGATTTCTTATTGGGACTGCCAAGAACACAAAGAGGATGTGATTCGATCTTTGTGGTAGTCGACGGATTTTCCAAGATGGCACATTTCATACCATTGGAGAAAACCAGTGATGCAACTCGTATTGTGAACCTGTTTTTCAAGGAAGTTATCAGACTTCACGGCTTGCCAAGGAGTATCATGTCTGATTGAGATACCAAGTTCATAGGGCATTTGTGGAGGACCTTATGGAAAAATCTAAGGACAAGTTTGTCTTTTATCTCAGCATATCATCCTCAAACGGATGGACAGACATAAGTTGTGAACAGAAGCTTGGGATATTTTCCAAGGAGCTTAGTGACTGAACACCATAGTCAATGGGATCACATTCTACCACAGGCAGAATTTGCTTACAATGATTCACTCAACAGAAGCACAGGACAAAGTCCATTCCAGATTTTATATGGAATGCAGCCAAGGGGAGTTTTTGAATTGAAAGATGTGGAAAAAAACTGAATTCATAAGTGCTAGTGTAGAGGACTTTGCAGAAGCAATGAAGGAGCTTCATAGCCGAGTCAAGGAGTGATGGTAGAGTTCAAGTCAAGAATACAAGCAAAGAGCAGATCAACATAGGCGGGAACTTCAATTTGAAGTTGGTGATTTGATTCTTGCGCATCTGAGGAAGGAAAGGTTCCCAAGGGGAACATATAAAAAAATAAATATGAAAAAGATTGGACCATGCAAGGTCATAAGGAAATTTGGGGCAAATGCATATGATATTGATTTAC
Organism: Picea sitchensis; assembly: GCA_010110895.2. Classification (NCBI taxonomy): domain Eukaryota; kingdom Viridiplantae; phylum Streptophyta; class Pinopsida; order Pinales; family Pinaceae; genus Picea; species Picea sitchensis. Next base: position 35,365 of record SNQJ01S0097625.1, on the reverse strand, counting down.
CCGATGGGGTCAGAATCTCACCGATATTCAATGTTGCGGATTTGTACCCTTACAGAGATGAAGAAGCAGGAGAATATAAGGAACATAAAGAGATCCAATGGACAAAACAAATTTTTGTAGCTAAAAATCCATAGATGGAAAGCATAATTGACAAGATGAGTAGCAAAAAGACCAGGAGAAAAGAGTATTTTGAATACTTGGTCAAATGGAAGGGACATCCAGTTCAAGATGTTAGTTGGGAAGATGAAGAAGAAATTCATAAACATGGACAGACCGTGCAAGAGCTCATGAACAAGAGTTCATGAAAATTTTCAAGCAAGGGAGTATGATGCAGGAGCATCGTACAAAGCCAAAAGCATGTGCCTAGACAAAGGAGCAGCTAGACGCGTAGATGGAAAAGGAGCATAACAGAAAAGAAAAAAGAGAGTCGTAGTAGAGAGTTCTAGAGAAGAACCCATGTACATGAGTATTTGAGTTAATATATGAAGCTTTGACACATATTTCATGGTGTTATGATGTTTGATGTTTACATATCCTGAACGGTATGCTTACAGTTGTTTTATTCTCTCTGTTATGCCTTTTTTGTTATTTTGTGTTGAATGTATGATTTCATGTTGAATGTATGAAGTTTGAGAGAGAAGAATGAGTTTAAATTATTTATCTTCCTAAGAGAGTTCCTGTAAGGAGTGCAATGAAACATCCACGAGGTGTGCATTGACAAGGGTTCTAAGTTTTATCTCAGAAATCTCAGGAAGGATACCGTTGTTCTCATACCAGCAGAAGTGCAGGTGAAGCACAAAATCCATGCAAGGTGTGCGCAGGCTAATTGAACCCTTAGAATTTATCAACTAAGGTTAGAGAGTCGAAGAATCAAATGCACATAAGTATTTGAAATATTGCCGCAAAGAGTGTGTGTAAGAGTCCTTTCGAGACTTGAGGATGCAATAGAAATCTCAGGAGGATCAGTGCCTTTGAAGTATTCAAAGGAAGACGAGGAGATGAATCATCGTGCAAAAGGTTAAGTTCCAGCGAAAGAACATTGGTCCGTTTCATAGAGATTCATTGAGGAGTGAATCGAACGGTCGAAATTCTTCATGCAGAACTCGTGAAGTCACAAGGACCGTAGGATCTAGAAGCGTTTCAAGGTGGATAAGGGTTTGATGAACCCATTACATTGGTTTCAAGATTCAACATCTGTCGTTGATCGTAACCGTCGAGTCGTCAGATCATTTTGGGGATTCAGAGTTTGTAAGTCCAGAGTGTAAGCGAAAATCCTTGGTCACTCTAACTCCCGAATTGCGAGAAGGATTGTTAAGTGTGGAATTTCAGGATTTGGAATACCGGAAATCCTGATGACAAGAAGCCAGGGGCCTTTGCATTGAAAACCCTGAAGTTGCGAAACCTGGAATATCCTTGAAGTGGTAGTTTGTGATTTCAGGGATCGGGGTTTTGGTATTCCCGTTGACAAGGATTCAGGGCAGTTCACATAAGAAACCCCGAAGTTGCAAAACGTGAAGTATTGGTGAAGTGGCATTTTGGCATTTCAGCGTTTTGGGGTTCGGAAACTCGAAAAGACAGTGGTTTGGAATCGAGAGTCTCGAACTCCCGGTACCCAGAAGCCAGAAATAATGTGGGTCGTTGGATCTAAAGGAAGGCGTATAGCCATTGATCCCGTAAAAGGAGCCATTTGAGTGTTCACGGTTTTGAAGGATAGAGGAATGGCTGTCTAAGGGTTGTTCAAGTTTCGAAAGCCGGAAAGGTTGAGTAGACAGGTGGCAAGAATCCACGTGGGAAACAAAGTATAGTGGGGAAGATAGGTGGCATGTTTTCATCATTAGGCGGAGTCAATCCTCATTGACCGTTTCTGGGTTTTGAAGGTTGGATATTCGAGAAGCCTTGCATCAGGATTCACAAAGTCACGAAATTTGAAATGTTGAATACATGAAAAGTTTTGTTGGGGAGCCATTCTTTGTTGAACGCATCGGGGTTCGGCATTTCGGCAGTTTCGAAGACAAGAGGTCGAGGTTATTTACTCCAGAATTCCCGAAGTCGTGAAACGGGACACAACTATGGAGGAGGACGCGGCCAAATATTTCGGCAATTCGACATTTCAGGTTTGGGAGGTTGAAGAGATAAGAAACTTGAAAACAGGAACCGTGAGATCGCGAAACCCAAAATCCTGATTCGGCAAAGGGTGCAATCATATTGTTGGTCAGGAGATTTGGGTTGATGCCTTGTGTTTGATCACACTGGCATACATATAAGGACCTGTGGAAAACACTATGGTGTGTGTGTGGGATTCCCTGTGGAGGAATCGAAAAGTCAATTTGATTCAGGGCAGATTTAGAATGATCCTACAGGGATCTTGGCCTGAGGGTTAAGGTCTGCACCAATTTGTGGTATCAGAGCTCAGAAAAAGTTCTTTGCTTTCTGTAGCAGAGAAAAGAGGAACATTTTACAGCCATGCCACTGAGAAAAAGAGACAGGAAAATGCCAATGCTTGATCCAGCAAGAGAAAGAGAAATGCGTGAGTTATGTGCCAGGCTTGATGCCATGGAGACAACATAGAGGAGAACAATTGATGTTGGGGTATCAGCGAAGCTGAAATTGAAAATGAGAATGGAAATGAAGGAGAAGAAGTCGCAGTCGAAGATGTTGCAGACGAACGCCTATTCAGAGCTGTTGAAGGATAGGTGCCAGAGAAAAGATGGAGATTCCCATGTATGAGGGAAACCTGGATGTTGAAGAGCCTCTAGACTGGATTAGAGCTCTGGATAAATAATTTGATTATGGGGATGTCGAGGAAGAAAAGAAAGTCAAACATGTCATTACTAGACTTAAAGGGCATGCAACACTATGGTGGGATGAACTGTAGGTTGATAGACGCTGCAAGGGCAAGTAGAAAATCAAAAGCTAGGATAGAATGGTTGCAAAGATGAAAGCCAAATTTATACCCAAGGATTATCAAATCAATTTGTTTCGGAGGATGCAAAATTTGAGACAGAAGTTGATGTCAGTGAAAGAATACACTGAAGAGTTCTACAAGATAAACATCAGAGCAGGTCATCGGGAAAGCGATGATTAAAAATTTGCCAGGTACATGAATGGTCTGCGATATGACATCCAAGATGAGATGAGCATGATGATCATTCAAAATGTGGAATATTCTTACCAGATAGCTCTGAAAGATGAAGATAAGTTGAGCTGAAAGCAAGGTCAAAGAGGCCGAGGTAGAAGTCAGGCCATAGGTAAAACAATTTCCCAAGACAGAACTCAGAAATCTAAAGAAGAGGGAAATAAACCTCAAACTCAACATGAGAGAGGAGGAAGCTCACAGAGAGGGTAGTATGCTGATAGAAATACTTTTCCTTTAGCTAGAGGAAGAGGAAGAGGTAGAGGCGATGAAGTAAAATGCTTTGTCTATGGAAAGATCGGACATAAATCCTATGAGTGTCCAGTTAAGAAAAAAGATGGTGGTTAAACTCACATTGTTGAAGCTCAAGGAAAGAATGTGGAGGTAGAATATGCTAAGGGTAGAATATACTTAATGATGAGGAAATTTCTCTTGATGCCGGAGAAGGAGGCAGAGAACCCAGCCCAAAGAAACAGTCTATTTTGGACTGCTTTCAAAACTAAAGACAGAGTATGTAAAGTCATAGTGGACAGCGGTAGCATAGACAATCTCGTATCTACAGAGATGGTAGAAAAGCTGGAGCTGGAAACTGTTGTACATCCAAGCCCATACAGAGTTTCATGGCTACAAAAAGGACATCAGGTAAATGTTACTTAAC
>SNQJ01S0097625.1:20255-31524 GCA_010110895.2 Picea sitchensis | reverse complement strand
AGGAGGATATAAGGATGAAATATTATGTGATGTCATTCCCATGGATGTTTATCATCTATTGTTGGGTAGACCGTGGCAATATGACAGAAACGTGATTCATGATGGGAGAAAGAACACATACACCCTGGAGAAAAATGGTAGGACTCACATGTTGCTGACAATTAAAGATAAAGAGGTGAAAATAGAAATGAGTAACACTCTAGTTCTCATGAGTGGGAAGGAACTTCTTAATGAGGTAAAGAATTTTTCAATAAATCTTCTATAGTAACCTGCAATACCCATGAATGATCTCACCTCTGTCACATTCTTTGGTGCCGACCATTCTCTAATGGCCTCTATCTTGTTAGGATCCACTGCTATCCCATCTTTTGAAATGATATGCCACAAATAATGAATATGTTTGTGATAAAATGAGCACTTGCTCATTTTGGCATATAACTGACATTCTCTTAATACTTGAAACACCATCCTCAAATTATTTTCATGCTCTTCCTTTGACTTGGAATATATAAGAATGTCATCCAAAACGACAATGACAAACTTGTCCAAATACTCTCAGAAAACACCATTCATTAAGAACATGAAAACAACTGGTGCATTTGACAACCCAAATGGTACCACTATGAACTCATAATGACCATACCTTGTCCTGAAGGTGGTCTTGCTAATAACTTCTTCTTTAATTATTACCTGATGGTATCCCGATCTAAGATCTATCTTTGAAAATATCTTTGCATCCTTCAATTGATCAAAAGGATCATCAATCCTTGGCAGATAATACTTGTTCTTTACAGTCACTTTATTCAATTGTTTGAAGTCAATGCACAACCTTAGTGTTCCATCTTTCTTTCTCACAAACAATACTGGGGCACCCCAAGGTGACACGCTTGGGCGTATATACCCCTTATTTAGAAGTTCTTCAAGCTACATTTGCAACTCCTTCAATTGTGGTGTACTCATTCTGTAAGGAGTCTTTGATACTGGCGTTGCTCCAGGCATCAAATTTATAGAGAAATCAATGTCTCTTATTGGGGGTAGTCCGGGTACCTCCTTGAATACATCTTCAAACTCTTTCAGGACTGCATAATCCTCCAAATTTGGCACCTTGTCCTTAGGTGTCTCTACCAAATGAACTGCAAATATTTGGCATCCTCTTCTATAACGTTTCTTCAACTGTAATGCTAAAATTTCTCTAACAGTTACTGCCCTGGGAATTCTCTGCACTTTCCTTTGGTTCCCTTCTTCATCCAGGCAAGTAAAATCTTTGTTATGACAATCCAATAGAGCATGATGTTGGTCCAACCAATCCATCCCAATTAAACAGTCATAGGAACCTAAAGGTAAGACGTTCAAATATGCTTTGGTGTTCAATCCATTCATGTCCATGAGGCATGACTTAACCATCTCATTAACTTTTCTTCTGGCTCCTGTAGCCAATTGCACCAACCAGGGTTTCCCATGCCTGCTTATTGGCAATTTCAAACTTTCCACCATCTTAGGGTCTATATAACTATGAATAACTTCTAAATCAATTAAAATAGAAAGGGTTTGGTTGTTGATCATACCTTCCACTTCAAGAAGGTGGGAATGATACTCTGGTTTCTTGTTGTCTAGGGCTACATAAATCCTTGGCACATATCTTCCCATTTTCTCAATTGTTTGAGCTCGTTGTACATTGTGAACAATCCCTACCTTTTTCACCTCTGTGAGGACAATCTCTGAACCTATGGCCTCCTTTTCAACCCCAACATTGCATAGGTGGTTGTCTTGGCCCTTGACTCCCTGTGTCAATCGCTCTGGGTTCTTTATGCGTTTTCTGCCACTATGGATTATTTCTAAAGAATGGTGGCTTAACTGCCTTCTTCCTCTAATCCATCTTGAATTTCTTATTGTTTTCCCAAGCCTTTTGGAAAGTTGTCCTTGCTTTTAGTTGATCATATAAGCATTTAGATCTCCTTATGGTCTCTTCTAATGTCGTGGGATCATCATATTGTATTTTGTCACTAATGAAAGATGGAAATCCACTTAAATAGCTTTGAATCTTGACTATCTCATCCTTGATGAAAGAGACATACTTCAGCAGTTCCAGAAACCTTCTCTCATATTCATCTATGGTCATACTTCCAAGCTTGAGTTCAAAAAACTCTTTCATTTTCTTGTCATAGTATCTCTTAGTCAAGTACTTCTTCTCAAAATACTTCTTGAATTCCCTCCAAGTAACACTTTTCTCTACAATGTGATGTACCTGCACAAGTTGATCCCACCACATGGAGGCCTTTTCTTTGAGTTGATAGATAGTGATTCTACCTTCTGCATGAGAAGAATAATTATTCAATTGAAAATACTTCCTCATGCCAAGCAACCATGTTTCTGCATCTTCATCCTTCTTGTGCTCACCATCAAATGTAGGAGGTTTGATTTTGTTCATTTCTCCTCGCAACTCATCCACCCCAGATCTCTTATACCTTCTAATAGGAGATAGACTTGAATTTTTTCCTGCTCTCTTATGGGAATTCCTTTGGGGATGATGGTGATGTCTACCGGGACTTTTTACTTTTCTTTTCTCCTTTAGGGATGATGGTGATGATGGTGATGTCTACCAAGGATGATGATGACATCCTTCTGCAAATTCTTAATGGTCTCAACCATATTCATATCTTCATTCCTTTCTTCTCCATGTCTGTTGGAGTTCATTCCTTGCATGCCCAAATGGACATCCACCCCTTTTTTCTCATTTTGTTGACTGTAATTCCCATATGCCTCTTCCATTCTTATGGAATCTTCACTAGTCTGACCTGATCAAGTTGTTGTTAATTCTGCAAAACGTGTAGCCATCGAAACTAATCAGGCTAACAATTCAACAATTCATGAGAATGTCCACCATTTCGATTCAACATACACATAAACATTATCACTCCCGGTTCCTGGTGTTATCACCACAACAATTCTAGATAAGACCCAAGCCTCGAAAACATAGACACGCAGTGCCTTCAGAGATACACTTGTGCAAGAAGGTGGTTTGTCGAAACCACTTTCTCCAAGACGTGGTATCACGTGTCTCAACATGTCAAATCCACCACTCGTGGAGTAGGCGACAGCTAGTTAGATCACCCTGCCTCACTCGTTCGGTACTTCATAGTCATGTGACATCAGCTAAACGTCACCATGTAATGAACTTGAAAAGCTAATCATTCGAAATGGATTGGCCAAGCATGGAAACCCAACGCTCTTGTATGTAATCCGTCTACGCTTCATAAATGGAGTTCTATAATTACCACTCCCCAAGTATGAAGATATTTGTGCATCCATAACCGAAGTAATCTCCAAACTTCTCGACTTCCTACTCTTTTTAAAGACACATTTCGGTATCCCCAACCTAAGATACATGGACAAGGCTAAGTCCAGTGAGACTGGTTATTCAAGAAACATGCCAGGATTTCCTACGAGTAAGGAGGAAAGGGTCCTTGTGCACATTCTATCATCTAAGTTCCACACAGAGCCAGTTATAGACTCACGATTGGAGGTCAGGCTAAATCCCACAATATAGGATTTAGTCATCAACATGCTAGCTACTAAGAAGAAAAGGAGTAAGCGGCATAAGAAGGAGGAATCTACAGCTGAAGCGGCCAAAAGTGTTGGAGAGAATCAACCGGTCTGGTTAGATTCTTCCTTAAAGGCAGAGATCGCTAAGTTGAAGTAAGTCTTCAACTAATATAAGCATGTCTCGGTGAATTTTGAACAACCGATAGCGGAGGTAAAGAGTACCAGAGATGATAGGCATGTTCTTAAATGACCCTTTTTCAATAGGCTAACTGTTGTCATCCCCTTTTTGTAATTTTTTAATTAATATGATTATATAAATACAGAAACAGATTTTAGACTGTTTTATTACAATTTCTATTTGGTGATGTTATGAATCTTGTTTTATTTTATAATAAGTTTTTCTTGTAATCTTATATTTTTTTATTTTGGTCACTTCGAAGTTACTCTTCTATGAATATTCTCTTTAATTGAACCCCTCTGGGCCATCCAAGATTAGTGTTGAACTAAATCTCTAATACCATTCTGTAACATTCCCTCGGCCAACCTCAGGCCAGGGTACGCCACTCCAGAGAAACCACTCATGGTATGACATCAGTCGGTAACATTCCCAACTTGATGGTCGGGCCATGCTACTCTAGGGAACACTTTCGTTCCCATACTGTGGAACATACAATAGCATACCCAATAGTCAACTAAGCAATGCCACATAAATTTACTCTTTAAACTGCATGCAACTAATACATATACATACAACACCCTCGCGGAAGGTTTACATCTAAACATAAACAGACAATTACTTTCTGTAACATATGAATTTTATGTTGAAATAACAATAACTATAGATATGCATCATTTGCAGAGAATTACCCATAAACATACAGGCAATTATAATCACATATATTATAAATCGAAACATAGGCATATAAATAACAAGAAGCATATCATTTTTATCATACAACTGGTACTTATCTTGGAAAGATTGTCACCAACTATGTACAGACCATCCACGAACCTCCCAAGCATAGACTACATTGTTCATCACTCTCAACAGTGAGTATCCCGGAGCTGGGATGGAACTCCACCCAGGGTATAGGGTTCCTATCTTGGCTAAGGCTCAAGGACAACAAGAAAGACTTCGTCTTAGGTTCTCACTCAACTAACAACCTACAACCTCTCATTCTACACATGCCTGTCTCACACAAGGAAGTGTGCCCCTTCTCTCCTCAATAGTCCCTCGGCTGCCCCACTTCCCTTCTAGAGCTCTAGCAACAGGCCGGACAGGAAGTCTGAGAGAGTTGTAGCTGTAGTTTAGCACCTTTAGGAATCAATCCTCAACAATTCTCTCACTTAGAGAATTGCTCAGGGGCCTGAAAATATGCCTCTTCAATCACACTGCAAGCTAACCAGGTACACCAACCAAAAATGGTGCTCACTCAACTAACAACCTACATCCTCTCATTCCCCACATGCCTGTCCCACCCAAGGAAGTGTGCCCCTTATCTACTCAATAGTCCCTCGAATACCCCACTTCCCTTCCATGGCTTCAACAACAGGTCGAACCAGAGGTCTCAGAGAGTTGTAGCTGCAGTTTAGCACCTTTTTGAATCAATCCACAATAATTCTCTTGCTCAGAGAATTGCTCATGGGGATTACAACCCACTTCTTCAATCCCTCTCCAAGCTAACCAGGTACACCAACCAAAAGGGCTATAGAAATAGGCTTCAAAATGGTGAAATGGTTGTCTCAAGGATAACAAAATGTATGAGTGAAATGGCCATGGAATCATTGAATGGATAACTGAGTGTGTATAGGAATCACTGTGAACTATTCGTGAAAAGTGATGGTGAGAATGATGGTTGGGTTGCTGGTAAGGTATTCGTGAGAAGTCTCCCAATGAGCTAAGTTTCCCCATGATATGAATGAATGTCCCCAACTTCAAACTTGTCATATCAGAAGTTACTTTGGTCCACTTGTCTCCAACTTTAGAACTTAGGATAAAATAATTATCCATACTTTACGTTTTAGGAATATTAATATAATATTCCCTTGACTTTTGGCCCTCCCTTTCCCTAACTGGTGAAGTTCAGTCCCCCATCTCTTTTATCATGGTCGGTCTATGTGCAATGATGTATTTTATATTAATCATGAGTCATGTACAAAGTAGGCGCATTGGCCCTTGACATCTAGGCGCTCCGGCTTAATACCAAAACATAAGCATCCCATAATGAATATCATATACATAAAGATTCACTGACCTTAATATTGCACACACTTTAGTTACTTCACACAGTATCTGTTGACCTCAAGGTTGCACACTCTTTAGTTACTACGCACAATACCATGCGATGTGCATATTACATCATTTTACTGCATAGTTCATGCGCGCACTATGCCACATGATGTACATTACCAAATGAGGTCAAAAAAACTCACCAAATTAAGTATATTTATATTACATTTACAATTGGATTTGGTCGAGGGATATTACAGTCAGGGTGTTTAAAGTCTTGCACCTTCAACATCTTCCGCTTTGGCCCATATTTGAAATTGAACAACAAAATTGTTTTTATTTTGAAACTTTATTTTTTACTGCGTCCCATTTATTAGGTCCCATCACCTCTGACTTTTGTTGCCACATTAGATCGATAAATCTATCAGTTCTTGGCCCCATCTTTCGATATGCATCCATAAATTTTTGCAATGAATGCAAAACAATATGAAAGCTTTGTGTTGGACACACTGACTACACTGAGAGGGGGGGGTGAACAGTGTAGGGATCTTTTTCCAAAACATCCCCTTCAAAAAAATCCTTAATTAGCAATCGCCATTTAATCATTACTTATTGTTGTCATTTATAATCAGTTAAATGTGAACATGCATCAACAACATATACCAGCTACATATATCATCAATAAATCATCACCACAAGGAACACAAAGAACACAAGATGTATGAAAAATTTTATTTTTATTACGGACTTCAATCCTTGGGTTATAAACAACAACTGAATAGATTACAACTCTATAAGAGCACCATATCTATAATGCAAGACTAAACTTACACGCTCAACATCAACTGAGATGAGGCAACAATCCTCAATAGATATCAATCTATCAACAGGTACGCAACATGTCGGTAGTGAAAAATGTGTGTGTACGTTCCCTACCAGTAGTGCATCTCATGTATGTACGCGGCCAGTCTATACTACAACCTGTGTATCACTTCTAAGTTACTTAGGGTTTTCTCTTCAATTATGAACTCAGATCCTCTGCAACCTTCAATCACATTCTCTTATGTCTCTCATTGTCCAATCTGACTCATAACCAATCACAACACATCCAATCTCTCCAGTAACTTACTCACGCTCCTCAACCATACAATATCAATGCTACTCAATAATGTATAATCAATCAACATACTATAGAAATCATATCAGTACTGAATCATAAGAGTGTTGAATACTCCATCAACCAACACTAACCAAATCAAAACAGCCATTCCATGAATGTCTTAAGCATTCACTAAAAACAAAATCAAGATTATCCATCAAGACAACAATGTAACCATACCAGAGTTTCTATGGTATATTTGAGCCCATGGAATGAAGATCTTGAAATTTCTTCAGACTTCAGGAACCTGGCACCATCTCACCCTCAAGTTTCCATGACTTTATTCAACTGTACGCACCCTAATACACTGTCAGTTTGCGTAGGTACACACCCTAATACACCGTCAACCCACGTATAACTCAGTATGTACGCACCCTAATACACTGTTGGCCCACGTACACCTAAGAAACCAGGGTTTTTGAACTTCTGAAACTTTCTCCACCAACATATTAGACTTGCTGAAACTTTGATGCATCCATGAAATCCTCCAATGACTCTATCATGATAGATATTTAAGATATGCTCAAGAGATACTTTTTACAAGAGACCCCTTGCCTCTTATTTAGACTCTCCAAGTAGCTTCCTTAGAAGCATCTTCTAGGTCACTTGGCCCACATAGCCACTTGACCACTTAACCCTCTTTCCTAGTTTTAGGTTTAACCTTTTCATAACTACTTTCCATAAATAGAAAGTTCTCCATTTATTTGATTATTAAAATAATCTTCCGTGACTTTGTCACTTTACTTTATTATTTAAATAATCACTTCTCTTTATTTAAATAATATCTTCTTTCTAGGCATTTTGACTTCTTTGACCTTTTGGGGCTTCAAGCCATCATATGAGGGTCGTCCAACTTCGTAGGGCCATAACTCTCACACCATGAGGATTTATGTGACATTCCACATACCACCGTAAATGTCATGACAAGAACTATCAATATAGGATAATTTCACTAACAAATTCACTGATCTTCATGTCATTATGCCACATATAAGCATGGGTTCTCTCACCATACTTCTAGGATAACTCAACCGCAAAGCATCTTCCCATGATGGATTTCACCATAATGGGACCACTTTGGAGTTCATCCATTTGTACTCCTCATCAATCATTATAATACAACAATGAGTCATCTTTACATAAAACCAACCATGCATCATATATCAAAGATACCACATCGATCCATCTTCATCTATGCATCACATATTAATGAACACTCATTGATCCATCTTCATTTATGCATATCAATGAAAACTCATTGATCCATATGCATGGCATAATATGACTATGATTCCAATTGACATATATCCATTCACATTAAGGAAAATACATATTACATTAGTATGTTATGACAAGACATTGTTCCTTTTACATCAATCAATCAATCCTTTGGCATCAATAAATGCCTTGACATTAACCAATCACTTGAAATCAATCCTTTGACATCAATTAATCAAACCTTTGGCATCAATGAAAACATCATCCAACAATCTCCCCCTTTGGCATTGATGGCAATACCAACATTGATGTCAACATGTAGACAAAGCATTGTTTCTACATCAATAGTCATCAATCACATCAATGTGACTATCTCTCCCCGTTTTACATCAATGGCAAAGGGTAGTTTCCTCCTTGGGGCTTTTTGCCCTACTTGAACTCTCCTTGGGGCTACTCCCCCTTTCTGAATGCCTTTGATCTTCCTCTGAATGATCTCTCCCCTTTCTGAACAAAGGATATCACTATGATGTAATGCTGAAGATATATCGCTCATGCTCCCCTTGTGACCAATGCTCCCCTTGGAGATATGCCTATGTGCTCTTTCTCCATGTATAGGGATACTTTACCAAGTATGCATCCGATAAATATATCCTCCTAGAATCATGGAAATAAGAATGACTCCCCCTATGAACATGTCTCCCCCTATCTTCTCTGCAATATGAACAATATGTTTCCACTACAATATGTTTATGTTGCAAATGTTACTGGTCAACCAGAACATAGATCAACCCCTCTTTCTATGATGATCCTTGGACCTATCCATGCATCAAACTTGTGCCATACCATACATCATGAAGAAAAATATATGTCAACAATAAAATAGAAAATCATAATAAAAAATATCAACCAGTTACATCTTGTACCAAAATGTGTGCTCACCATGCACAACACTCATGTGCATCAATCATGTACATCAACACCATACAATGTGCCAAAAGATATAATAAATGGAATGTATCAACCATATACCTCTACCAACATGTCAACCATGTGCTTCTTATTACTCATGATATGCCTCCACCATGAACGAAGTGCCACGACTATATATTTCTAACTTATGACATAACTCTTCCTTTTCATTTACTTGATTCTTTAATAGTTCCTCTACCATTTTGGCTTCTTCAATTTGGGTCTTGAGATGAACAATAATTTCAATATTTTTGCTACTCTCATCATCTACCATCTTATTTTCTTCTATTTCATTCTTTAGTCTTTTGATCTCTTCTTCCTTTTCTTCTAATTGAGTCTTTTTACTTTCTTGTTGTTCTTTGAGCATTTCCTTCAATTTCAAGACATGATTTTGATTCTTTTTAAGGAAAATTTTAGTGTTATCTAAAAGATAGCTATAGTCTATATAGTAATGGTCATTGTTGTATTCATATAGATCCCTTTCAACTTTATCTTTAAGCTCCAATAGGTTTTCTTCTACGTCTTCCATGGGATAACAATCAATTGATTCTATACAAACTATTTCTATATTTTCTTCTTCACTTGTAGAGAAATATTCAACATCATCACATTTTGAATTATTGCAATCAAGGGTTTTTGAAGGTTCTTTGCCTTCATTTGAAATGTCTTCAAGATATTCCTTTTTTCCAACATCATCACATGATTATTTACCTTCATTTGAAATGTCTTCAAGATCTTCCTTTTTTCCAAAATCATCACATTTAGAAATAATGAAATCAAGAGAGTTTTTATATATTCTTTACCTTCATTGATCTTGATGGAGTTGTCTTCAATATATTCTTTCTTTCTTTGGTATGTCTCCTATATATTTAGCCATATATCCTTGGTGGAAGTGAATTGTCCCATGCTCTCTTTGATAGAACTTGAGAGTCCACTAAGAATGGTCTTGAGAGACAATGCATCACTCTTCTTTTCTTCCCTTTGAGCTGCAAACTTTCACGTGTTCTTCAAGGAAATTGATCCACCAATGGCTGCCTTCCAAATACTTGTTCCCATTTCCTTCAACTGCACTCTCATTTCTATTCTCCAAGTAGAATAGTTTTCCTCATAAAGGATTGGAACTTTATCATCCATTTGTGTCTCCATAGATCTCCTCCAAGCCTGTTAAGAGTTATAATGAAGGCCTGCTCTGATACCAATTGTTGGACACACCGACTACATTGAGAGGGGGGGTGAACAGTGTAGGGCACTTTTCCCAAAAAATCCCCTTCACAAAACTCCTTAGTTAGAAATCACCATTAACTCATTACTTATTTCCATCATTTATAATCAGTTAAATGTGAGCATGCATCAAAAACATATATCACTACTACATTGGGTGCAAATTACGATGAAATATTACGACGATTTAGAATTTCATCGTAATTTTTTTGGTTTTTTTGTACTAAATATACTTTTTTGTTGTACTAATTTTTGGGGTCCAAATGTTGGTCTCTCAAGCGACTAACATTTCAGGTTGGTAGTTTTAACAACGAAAGTTGGTCGCTCTAACGACTAACTGGTGGTTAGTCGCTAGGGCGACCAACAATGGCACATGTGAGAATCAAATGGTCATTTACGACAAATCAATCATATATATATCTCAGTTACGGAAAATTTGCTCTAGTTACACCAATCATTTTCTACAGTTGCAAAAATCATTCGGGTGTTCTGATGCAATGGTGTTCTGGGTTTTTATGAAATCTTGATTTCAATTCTCTTTCAAGAAGAGAAACATTGAATTGATCAGACTCTACATAGCTGAGATTTTGAAGGTTAGTACTTAAAAAAATTCTGTGTGATTTAGTAATTTGGTGCTATTGAACTATTTGATGGTTTATTTTCACTCCTTAAAAGGGTTTAGAGGAAGAGGTTATAGGCGCTAATTATGGATAAAAGATATATGTGTTAAGGGTTAATGGTAATACATAAAAATATTTAGGGGTTATAGGGGATAATTCTTAGGGGTTATATATGCTAGGGTTCTAGTATTTAAGTGATGAAGACGTTATAGGTATTTGGAAATAATGGGTTATAACTATTAAAAGTTAAATGAATTATAAACTAGATGAGGTGTTATGGATTATAAATATTATAAAGAGTAGAGATTA
>SNQJ01S0097625.1:3436-18018 GCA_010110895.2 Picea sitchensis | reverse complement strand
ACATGAAGATGTTAAGATTAAATTGTTCAAGTATTCATTAGAGGGGATAGCCCTTGATTGGTGCAGGTGTCTTCCAGCTTCAAGCATTCACTCATTGGCAAGTTTTCATTATGCTTTCCATTTGTTTTGTAAAGATGAATTTCCAGCTGAAAGTCTCTTTGAAGATTGTTGTGGTGAATTCGAGAAGCAAGTTCAATAGGAGTTAGTCCTTTCTTCTGTTTGTCAAAATGATTATTATGATAATTGCATAGATGTCTCTGTCACACCTGTTGCCTTTGATTTGCATGAAGGATTAGTTATAGAAGAGCATTGTTATCAAATTGTTAAAAAGGTTTCTCATGGTGTATTTGCACCTGAAGGAAAAGAGGAAGATCAGGAGATTGTTCATTTTCCTATGCAAAACAAAGGAGTGCTGGACTCACTTGTCTTTGATGAAGAACAATACTGTCATCCAGAAACTCCCGCAGTTGATATTGAAACTCCTGCAGTTGACATTGAAAAGTCATCTACAGAAATCAGTAGGTTTGCATGCACCGTACTTGAACATAGATCTACAGATGACAACAAACAATTCATCATCAACAATGAAGTTAGTTTACATCCCTGTTTAGATTTACACAAAGTTGAAGGTGGCATCTATTCTTGGAAGAAAGGTATGCAGAGATATTCTGATGTTCAGCTAAAGCAACGGGAAGAAGTGTTTTCTTACACTATCATTGATCCTTTTGTTGATTATCTGGAGTATTCGAGCAACATAAATGTCAAATTGCTCTTGTCAAACGAAGGTTGGTTATGCTGCACTTTCAAATTGTATATCAGTATTCTATGTTTTCCCGCATTCATCATTTCCAGATCAGAAGTTTTACCAGTTATTCAGACACTTGTATGGCTTCATTGGAAGCATGATTTTACCTGATTTGGAAGCAGTACAGTGGTTAGAGTAGGAGTAGATAAGAAAAATAAACTCTTTCTTTGAGCAGGTCATTTACTTTTAGTTTTCTTAATTAGGCAAATATTAGACAGCCGGATCCATGCATTAAATTCACTAAACAGCAGCTCCATATCAGCATTGGATGGAAGGCACTCCTTCAAGTTGGCTGGTAGTAATGGTGACTCAATAGTGGGTTCACATGGAGGTGTCCCTGATTGGTGGTTGACATAGACATTTTCAGATCTTGTAGCATCCTCAAGAAGAGAGCAGTTCTGTTGGAATGATGCAACAAGCCCTTCTGATTTTGGGTGGATTCCTGGCAGAGAGAGAATGGATGCAGTTTCTCTGGCCATGGAAAGGATCAGGGCCAAAAATGCACACATTGCGTCCATGTCTTCCCAGGTGGAGGTTCAAACTTGTGGCATTTGCTCAAAGCTTCTATCACGAGTATCATTTCTCTGTTGTCGTTGTGCTATCTTGTGGGCATGTCTACCATCCAGAGTGTTTGGAGAAGACGAATTATGAAGCTAATCAGCAAGATCCGTCATGCCCTCTATGTATTGCAAGTGAAGATATGCTCTCGAAGCGGTTGCCATCTCCAGTAGAGTGAATTATCAGATCTAAATGTGGTGGTTTAAGGGCATACAGGTCATAGAGTCAATCATCTACAAGAAAAAAAATGTCCAGAATTGGTGTTGCAAATGATGATGTTGTAGATCCTCAGTTATTTTCTGGCGAAATTCGATAAAAACTCTGAAGAGTTATGACCCGTTAGCAGGGTTAGTACTCAGCGTTTTGGCAATGATTTCGGGGATGTTATCCAAGAGAAGAAAATTCACTATGAAACCTTGCATAGACAGTTTAAGAGATGCTTAATTCTGTGTATGAATGAGGAGCTTTCATTGTTCGACTTAGATGAAGCCACCGTGGAGCGCAGGACAAATGTAGCAATCATATCGCTATTTTTAAGGCAAAAAATCAGTCCCATATCACAAGCCTCTCAAACATATCAGTGGGATGATTTTGTCTCTAATTGGCTGGAGACACCTTTCAGTTACTAGAAATACAATCTCATTCAAAGCTTGCTGCTCATTGTATTCAATGCCCAAAGAAAGATGGCAAAGGTGATGGGTCAGATGATAATGGAGAAGTTGCAGCAACTTTAGACTCACGAACAGGATTAGAATCTCCGTTACTGTGGTTGCGGGTAGATCTCAAGATGGAGTACTTGGTAGATATACAAATACACCAACCTGTGCAGAGAAGACAAAAATTTTTTCTGATGAAAGCAAGACTTCCAGATGCCCGTCCCCTGATAAATGTTTACGATCAATTTGGTTTTGTACTAGATCTTACTCACTACTTGTATTCAAACAATATGCTGCGGTACATTGAGGGCTATGTCCAGAAAGTCAATCCAAGCAATGCTCCTTTAGTTGTTGGCTAACTACTTGATGATGATTGACCAGAGGATTTCATTAAAGGTCGTATTCTGTCGATTCGTTCTATCCTTCCTGTAGAACCACCTGTTAAAGACTGTGAGAAAAGGGATCCAACTCTGGCAGTCGTTGCATATAGGTGGGGCCAATGTGACGATGAACTTATTTATGTTACCAATAAAAATTCTTTGTTCAAACTCCAAGCCAGGTATGTTGTTGAGCGGATGGAGCCCGAGCTCTGGGAAAAAGTACCCACTCCTGAAAATCCATTCAGAAGGCAACTCATTGACTAGGTTGTATCGACTACTTTACCAGAAAGTAAGAATCTAGATCAAGTCTCTACAACAGTGAAATCGTTCATGACTGTTGATCTCCCACATGAGTTGATTGAGCTCCTAGAAGAAGATTGTGCTACAAAATTCTGATATCCTGTAGTGCTATTTAGGCCTGTGACGTTGAAGGAACAGAGAGGGATCAAAATTTAATACGAGCTAGAGTAATTGAGAGTGTTGGAGAAGGGGTGACTGACCTCAAGGAGGGTGACGTTGTGCTTCCTGTATTTACTGGAGAATGGCTATGAATGCAGTGATGACATATTTGAGCTGGAATATAATTAATGTTCCATTATTTCATGCATCAAGTTCGGGTATTGGTTATCATATCAAAAATCCCATAAATCTCTCATCCAGACACGCTATCAGAGCTCCAGATATGTTCAAGGTGGCTAAGAATAGTCGGAACTCCAGTTTGACAAGCGAATTTATCATCTAGGTGTGCATTTCAATTAACAAATCATTTTAATCTTGGCTCTATATGATTAATACTTGAATTACTCTCAGCTCAAAGCTCGGTTTCTAGTTGATTGAATCACAGTTCTATTAATAAGTCAAATTCTTACTTGAATTCTGCCTAAACTGACTGGAGTTTACCTACAATCACTGAAGATCTAAGGTTGGATTCCTGTTTGAACTCCAAGTCTTACCAAAAGCCGTTGAGTTTATTCTCAACCATACACTTGTTAATTAGCTTGAATCAAATGTTAAACTCTGAGTTTGTCCTTCATCCTCAATTGCACTCCTGGTTATATATTTGACTGATGAGTTAATTCATAAGCTTAAAACCCTGATTCATGTCAATGGCCTAAGATCACTCCTATTATTGGGTCACAGTTTATCCACCTGTCAAATTTAAAGGATATTGTCTCATTGAAACTTTGATTCAAGTCTTGCCTATGTTGTTGATGAATTAGAAGTCTGTTATTAAGTTAAGAGAAGACACAACAGGTCACTACATCAATTTTGTTGGCGATCTCAGCCCAGAGTTTACAGATGCATCTCTCTTTGCTTGTTTTTCTATTTATCCAAATTGTTCAGATGCAAGGGTTATGTGGGATCAAAAATCTGGCAGGTCAAGGGGATTTGGCTTTGTTTCCTTCAGAAATTAGCAGGATGTTGATAATGCAATAAATCAGATGGCAGTAAAAACTCTTGGGAGTAGACCGATTCGGTGTAATTGGGATACCAAATCAAGCTCTGGAAATCAGAGTGACGAAAAACAGACCTCAGAAATACAATTTGCTTCAAATGCATCAAATAAATACTTCAACCAATGGTAGTGCAAATCACAACATTTTAGCTAAAACTACAGCTGTGAGAACAGGAGGCCAGCAAAAAGTTTCACATAAGATTCCAAGTTACATCTTATGGCTAGCTCATGAATACTTGAGATTATACATGGCAACATAAAATGTTTATTTTTGTGCTATTTGACTAAGACAGAACTTTCACCAGCGCAGAAGGTGGAATTTTAACCAATTAGTTGTTGAAAGACAGAGCTTTCATCAGCTAATTAGCAAACCTTAAGGAGAAATAGCTGGTGAAACCTGAGACTGGCTAGCGAAGGTGTATTTTTGACCATATTGAAGTTTTTCTCAACCAAACATCCTGAAAATAGTTTCTAAAAGATGCATATTGAATTTACACATCAAATTCAAGATCCAGATTTGATAAAAAGGATGTTTGAAGAGGTGCCAAAGTCAGATTAGACACCTATTTTTGGGGCATAGAATCAGTTGTTTTTGCCAAAGATAGAAAATTTGATTCTATCATGATCAAAGCACATCTACGAGCCTTGGAAGGCTATCTGCACACATCAGAGGATCTAAAAATGCTTTGTATCTGAAGTTGTTGTTGTATTGATACACGATACAGAAAAGGTTTACAGAGACATGGTTGCAACTGGTGACAAATCATTTACTCATGCTGTTTGGCCCTCTGTTTATATGGCCATGGCTTACATGAATCAGTTTGACCAAGATAAAGATGGAATGATATAAAACGAAGGTTTCCCAGATCAAACATATGATACATTGTCTGTTTCAGGTGTTAGTGCTTATTCTGGCAGACTATGGGTGGCATCCCTTCAGGCAGCTGCTGCCATGGCAGATGAAGTTGGTGATAAAGCTTCTGGAGAACATTTTCGAGCTAAATTTCAGAAAGAAAAAACTGTGTATGAGAAGCTGTGGAATGGCTCATACTTCAACTATGATAGCAGTAACAGTAGTTTAAAATTTCCAGTAGGGCATTTGGTTAGAAATTCCACATTTCTAGGATATATCTGGCACGTGATATCTTTAAGTCTTGAAAGAAACAAATTGAAGATAAATTTAAATCCTTAAGATTCTTTTGATATAAATTGTTCAAGATTGAGGGAACAATATGCAGATTTTAACTAAGCAAAAGACAAGTGGCAGCAGCTCCGAAGACAAGTGGCAGAGTTTTCAGAAACAAAATTTTAAGGGATCTTGTAAATAGCCAAAGACATAAATGCAGGTTATAAACATTGCTAGGATTGAAAAGGTTGAATGAATCCATGCCCAATACTAAAGACACAAGGTCTGCTAGGTTCTTGGAGACCTCGAGGGAGGTCTCCATCCTAGTTGGAGCCAGATGTTAGCGATAAAAAACACACAGGCATTTTTGAAAAAATGATGCCTAATCTTGTAGGAAACATTTGAATAGATTCCCAGGCTCCAAATGCAGATTTGAAAGCACCATTGGAAATATTAGGATTTGTAGATGTTGATCGACTATTTAAGCATGCAAAACGAACTCTCCATGACTGAGAAATTTGATTTTGAAAAAATCTGCACTTTCACCAGCATAGAAGGCAGAATTATAACTAATTAGTTGGTGAAAGCTCCGCCTTTCACCAGCTAAGGAGTAGATTTTTGAGTAAATTAGTTGGTGAAAGATTGTAATGACCAGAATACTCGAAATTTCGCCCAGATGAGAAATTTTCGAGCTAGAAAGAGATGAAACCTCTTGGAATAGATAGGTGGTGAATTATCAAGTTAGATTTAAATGCTACTTTTGTGAGATAAGGATGGAGAGAGGTTGTTCAAACACATTTGGCCTCATTTTAAAAGGTAGAATTTCAGGATTTTTGGCACACATCATCAAATTCGAAATCCACTTTCAGAGGAACAGATTAAAGAGCCTTGGAAGGCTAGGCTACACTTCATCAACTCTCAACCAATGATTGAAGACCAAAAGATAGAGATTGATCTCATCTTGAGGATCTCTTCCTAGTTTTTTGTAAATCAAATCCACTATTTTAGGATCTAATAACTAAATTGTAAAGCTATAAATCTATAGAAGGAAGATGAATGAAGAGGTTCAATTATGGATACATTTTTGGCTATGTACTTTGACACTATCTTGCCATATGAATGAGAGTTTTCTTTGGTCATTATATATCAGTCTGTCCACATTTTCCATTACTCTATATTTAATTCTATTCAGTTCAGTTGTTTAGAACTGTCATCTTCTGATATAGCTCATGGATATGAATTAGATCTCCTTTATATTCTTGTATAACCCTACAGATTTGTACTTGGTTATCTTGAATGTTTTTCTTCATACCTTGATTATTTTCTATAACTGATATCTAGTTTCTCGAAGCACTGTTTATTTAGAGCCATGACATCTTGTCTTTTTTCTAAGCCCTCTCAGTTATCCCATTGTTCCAAACACTTGATTGTTAGTGATTTCTTAAGTTACCAAGCATCCTTAGCCTACAACCCTAAGGAGTTTCTTGGAGTGATAACAGGGCCAACATTGAAATTGTTTCAAATTGTTTTTGAATGCATTGAATATTGACATGGATAGACTATTTGCATGCCTTAACGATATGGGAGGGTTTCTGGACTCGAATTTGACTCACACACCCACTTTATTCCATCGTCAATTCATCATGTAAAACATAAAACCTAATTTAGTGGAGTATTCGATTTGTTCCCGGTCATTTAGTGCCTACCTGTCATGGGTTGGTCTAGTTAACACCACTTTTTTCCATTTGGTGCCCATGATTACCCTTTATTTTATAATTCCCAAGAGCCCCATTATCCCCACCATGAATTTCAGTTCAAAATACATGGACTGTCAATGAGAGGTGATCTAGTCGTGGTGTGTAGGAATAGGCCTAGCACCTTCAAAATTATCATTCTCCAAATATATTATTATACAAATTTTACAAGGAAATTGTACTAGGACTAGAGACGGTGACAACAATGACCTATGAATTTATCATGTAAAACATAAACCCTAATTTAGTGGAGTATTCGATTTTTTCCCAGTGAATATGGATGCTCATTAGGCGAGAAGTCCTTTCTTACAACAGTCATTTGATACCTCATATGCATCTTCAACAAAATTTGTTTTTGCTTCTTGTACAAAAAGTTATGAATGAAATGCTGAGAGAGGTTGCTTACCATAAAATAAAATACAAAAATCCACATAACACATAAAATTAAAACCAGACATAAAATAACACATACACAACTCCACATATGGTACGCATTTCATATGTGGCTCACCAAACAGACCACCTTCCAAAGCTAAAAAGGTTTCCAAGATGACAATCTCAGTGAGAAGGACCAGAGTTGATCGATCCCAGAGTTAATCATGTCAATAGAAGCAAACCTTGAAACCACCAATTGTGAATATTGCAAACAAAGATGGCCAAGGCTTGGCCTTTACATTCCAATAAATTAGGAAATCCCCCCCTCTTGCATCTGGTCACTTTCTCTCTTATATCATTTCAAATCTTGTGGTTAAAGGAACTTATCCCTTGTGTCGATGAAGAAAGAGGTTTGAATTCCTCCAAATGTTCCATATTTGACCTTCATGAAGTTAGCCCATATTGCTTGGGATTTGGATTGCACCCTTGAATCTATTATGCACATCCTTTCTAATGGTTTGGGATTCAAGCCCTCCTTTGGCCCCATTCAAATCATCTTGGAAAAACTTTTGACCCTCTTTGCCTCATTTGTTGCAACACCAAAAAGGCTCCTTTCCATTACATCCAAGGAACATGGAACATGGCAATTTAAGACAACGTTATAGACCACAACATTTGATTCAAGCCGAGGATCTCAATGTAGAAAATCCTAATCTAGGGGTCCATCATATTATTATATAAATCAAGGTATTACTCACATTTGATATGTAAAATAAAAATATAAGTGTTCCACATTTT
Organism: Picea sitchensis; assembly: GCA_010110895.2. Lineage (NCBI taxonomy): Eukaryota > Viridiplantae > Streptophyta > Pinopsida > Pinales > Pinaceae > Picea > Picea sitchensis. The sequence goes on along the minus strand of SNQJ01S0097625.1, from coordinate 10,110 downwards.
TCTCTATTGCCTCAAAGAGATGATACAAAATATGAGGGAAACCATTAGCCTAATTATCCCATCACTAGTGCGTCAAAGAGATGATACAAAATATGAGGGAAACCATTAGCCTAATTATCTCATCATGGGATTGTAAAACTACTCATTTGTGATCAATTATAAGACACCAATACGTAGCCATGATATAGAATCCTATTACCGAGTGATGAATAGTTTACAACCCTATAAATTATTAGAGATATGGACACACACCCTACATTAGAGATAAGAAAGAAAAAAAGAGTGTGGACAAGGTTAGCACTAACACTAAAAAGAAGAGAAGAGTAGAACAATAGTGAAGATAATAGAGTAGGGAGAATATGGGACTCAATGTATAGAAATTAAGGATATAGTTAAAGATATTGCTACCACATTATTGTATATAGGGGGATCATCCCATATATAAATCCCCATCCTCTGGATCAGAAAACAAAATAGTGGTAAGAAATATGTACAAATAACTTTACCTTGCATTGTATTTAATTTCCATCTCTAACTCAAATATTTCGTGGGCACCCAACCCCAGAGGTCAGATTAAAAAAAAATATACCTCTAAGCCAAAATTGGTTCTTATCCATCCCTTCACCTTCGTCTTTTTGCCTAGTGCCCCTTTGTGTCATTTTCATTACAACTCTTCATGCATTTGGACACCATCTTAACTAGCCTTTGAGCTATGCTTAAGTAACCCAAATTCCTTAACTTTCCTCGTATTGTGTTTCTATTTCATCTTGTGAACTCCTTTGGCTCGTCTTTTTCCCTAATGCTCCCTTGCGTGGTCATTTTTGTGTGGTCAGGTAATCCCTCGAAGTTACTAATATTATATATATATATATATATATATATATATTATAATATGTAATATATTATATATATATAGTTAATTTATTATATATATTATATATATATATATATAATTTTTATATATATTATAATATATATATATATATTCTATATATATAGTATAATATATATAATAATTATATATATATATATAATATATATATAAATATTATATACATAAATTATATATATTATAAATAATTAAAAAGAAAACAAAATGTCAGAAACAAAACACGCTTAAAAAAACCAAAACCACTCGTTCCGCGCTCATAATTTTTGAGCTTGCCCCTAATTAGTTTCACGTGGTCTGCAGAGTGGAGGAGGAGGGGCACACATCTGCACACACACAGAAGGAGGCACGTGGTCTTCAGAGTGGAGGAGAAGGAGGGGAGCACATCTGGACACACAGAGAAGGAGGCACATGGTCTACACAGTGGAGGGAAGGAGGGGCAGACTTCTGCAGACACAGAGAAGGAGGGTCACATGGAGGAGGGAGAGGCGCAGCTTCTCGAATAGTTACACAAAGGAGGGAGAGGCGCAGCTTCCCGAATAGCTGCACGAAGGAGGGAGAAGCATACGGATGAGGGAGGGCTTAAAACCATGGTAAGTCTTCTTCTTCCTCACCTGTGATGGAGTTTAGGTTTTCTCAGAGGTTATAATTTTTATTACATCATAACAATTCATTTCCTTGTTGCACAACCCTACTAGCTATTCAAATTTGATGGAATTTTTCATTCACTACTCTCTTTTCTAGGGTTTATGCTTCATCCACAAACTTACATAATCCTTTCGTAAGACATTGTTCTCTTGGATTTGCATACTCCTCTCCTAAGTCCTTCTTGGATTTTACCTTTTTCCACCTGGCCCTAGTATTCCGATCAAGCTACACCCAAAGCACACCCTACCCTATTATAAACTCAACTCTAGTGTGCCCCTATTTTCAATATTGCAGATTCTCTTAAATATTTTCATGTTTTATTCAACCATGTAACCTAAATATATTACCACCATTTTTTATGCTTATGTATATATGGTGTGATGTGGATAAACTATGGTTTTTGACACTAAGAAATAGATAATTGAATCTTCAATAAAGACCTTCATTATGAGTCCCACTTATTTGAGGTGGATTTGTTTTCTCACTATCTTATGCGACCCACAAACTACAGAGATGATAAATTTGCATGCTTATAATGCCATATGTTGAAGGACCATCCAATGCGTTCATCATGTGGAAAATTTACATCATTTCACATTGGATTCAAAACAAAAGGATGTTCATGCCCCAATTGAAAACTATCCTTAGAATATCTCACTTAGAGAAAATCGATGCCTATATTGGCCACCCAAATAGAAACAAAGTTTACAAAATCTTATATTTGACAAGATTCATGTCCTTAGATTGTATACCTAGGTGAATAGAGTACAGACACCTACCCAAAATACTGAGTGAAGAAAGACTTTGTGTTTTCTAAGAGGTTGGGCTCAAACCCTAGATGAAAAAGTCTTACATCTCAAGTTATAATTTCAATGTTTATCTTTAGCTATACTATAATATGAATATCGGTGGCCTAACATTTCCTTCTCCCTCGATGGAGTGTAGGTACAACCAAGTATGTATCTATCAAACCTATCATCCAGATCAAGTGATGAAATTTTAAGAGGGACAAGGGAAACCATATCCAACACATGTTACAAGGCGAAATCAACTAGATGTGAAAAGGTCAGAAGAAAGTTTGGTAGGCACATGAAATTCTTTCTTGCTAAAGGAGGATCATGCTCTTATGACGATGAGAGAATAGGTGACATCGAGGTTCCCTTGAGGTACAAACACCTACTTAAAGAGTGGGTACCTAAGGAACACCAGAGTTGGACACTGACTTCTGTGTTAATGAGAGGATGTATCACATTGCTCTGTCATCCATCCATGGCCTTGGTTTATTCTCCATGGATGGCATAAAGGTAAAATATGGAAGATTAGTTGAATTGTTTGATTATGTTGGACCATGTTACACTTATGGAGTATGGTTGAGGTTGGTCCAATATATGCCTAGTATGCAGAGATATGCACTCGCCGCAAATTATATACAGCTGAAAGACAATAATAAAAATAAAGGAGCGATTATGTATATTGATGGAAGGCCAAAGGCATCGAGGAATATTGTAGGTCTTATAAATGGTACAAGGCCTAGGACGACAAGAAAGGAACCCAATTTCATTTTTGAGGAGCATGAAGGTAATAGGATATTTGTATGTGCAGTGAAAACAATAACGGCAGGGGAAGAGTTGTTGGTCGATTACAATTTGAATCGAGTTGACCCAGGAACGTATTCTTTTGCTACGGCACAAAACCTATTCCATCCCTCTCTTATCTTACCTACAATTTCCCAACCATTATATCACGAATTCATGGATAGAATGAAGCATGTATTCATTGAATCTTCAACACAATCTGATTTTGCTTCTTGTAGAAAAAGTTATGAATGAAATGTTGAGAGAGGTCGCTTACCCCAAGAATCACAATACTGAAAATTAAAACAAGACATAAAATAACACATGAAAAACTTTGCATATGGTCTACATTTCATATGTGGCTCACCAAACAGACCACCTTCCAAAGCTCAAAAGGTTTCCAAGATGACAATCTCGGTGAGAAGGACCAGAGTTGATCGATCCCAAAGCTAATAGCGTCAATAGAGGCAAACCTTGAAACCACCAATTGTGAAGATTGCAAAAAAAGATGGCCAAGGCTTGGCCTTTACATTCCAATAAATTGGGAAATCACCCCCTCTTGCATCTGATCACTTTCTTTATTATATCATTTCAAATATTGTGGTTAAAGGAACTTATCCCTTGTGTCGATGAAGAAAGAGGTTCAAATTCCTCCAAATTTTCCATATTTGAACTTCATGAAGTTAGCTCATATTGCTTGGGATTTGGATTGCACCCTTGAATCTGTTATGCACATCATTTCTAATGGTTTGGGCTTCAAGCCCTCCTTTGGCCCCATTCAAATCATCTTGGAAAAACTTTTGACCCTCTTTTCCTCATTTGTTGCAACACCCAAAAGGCTCCTTTCCATTACATCCAAGCAATATAGAACGTGGCAATTTAAGACAACGTTATGGACCACAACATTCGATTCAAGCCGAGGATCTCAATGTAGAAATTCCACATTATTATCTTGGAAGGACACACATCACATGAAAGACATCCAATGCTTCTACCGACCTCCTCAGCCTTCCAAGAACATAAATCAATGTTGTATATACATACCTCCATTGCAATCCCTTATGTTGCACTACATGGCTTGAAAATGTTCATTTGAGAGAGCTGACTTATCACTTGCTCTAATGGAAACTACCTTACTACATCCTTCTTGAATTCTCTGAATCTCGGATCTGATAGTTATCATTTTATAATTTCAATGTAAAATTTTGTTTCATGCCACAGTTATCAGAGAATAACTATACACTAAGAATCTCAACTATTACAATGCAACAGAAATAACAAGATCTAGAAATATTAACCTTGCACAGTAGACACAACAACACAATAATTTATCCTAGGAAAACCAACCTTGGATGAAAACCCAACAATATTTCTTATAGAAGAATCAATTCAAGAGTTTACAAGTTTATCACCATCAAAATAGAGTGAATTTTTCATTTGTGACGAAATTTTATTTTATTTTTGAATGTTCCATTTGCTAATTTTTGCTCGATGTTTCATTTCCAGATATTTGCTAATTTGTATGTGTGAATGTTTCATTTGATAATATTTGCCAATTTTCCATTATTTCATATATTGTTTTTTCAATATTTCTTGCATGTACTAACATTCTTCTTGAAATTCTGCTACAGTGGTGATCGGGGAAAAGGCCCCATTCCTAGCACCACATCGAACGAAAATGATGAATAGATAAGTGATGAAGAGATATTTCATTCTATAGATGCCTTGCAGACAATAGAATTGTCCCTAAGAAAGGCCAATAGGGAATTCTGGGATTTGGTCGCTGTTGGGCTGAAAACTGCTGAGGATTTCAAAAGGATAGTTGAATTATGTGTTAAGATAGCAAATTATGGGGTAATTCATGTCATCTAACAATATCAATTTTTGGTTTTAAATTTTTTAATTTGATATATGTAATTAACACATATTTCTCATTGTAGAATTTTGTGAGATCGATGAGAGGGGAAGGGGAAGGTCCTAGTAGCAGCAGTGGGACTACAACAACGAACCCGCATGGCCACATAGCCACTAGGCTATTTTCCACCCCAAGTGTGCTACCTGAGACCGATTCTATACCTTCTATGGGTGATGCGACGCCCCCACAACACACGCTAGATCGTGCAGGTGGTGCACATGATCATGGATTTGATCACTCTTTCGTTGATTATTACCCTAGTGCTACATGTATCCAAAGAATAGGAACAACCGCGATATCATTTTTGGTCGACCAGGACATGGTTCCTCTAAAAATAGTACAACTACAAGGTATTTAATATATGTCTTTATAGAGATTCCTGTTATATAATTGTTTAAACAATCATATATCAGTGAGATTTAAATTACTAATGATGACAATGTTTTACAGGAAACAATGTGTTCTACAATAGTTTGCATGACTATGCATTAGAACTTTTTGGGTTGACCATTTGACTACGATGGAATCGACAAGATTCCAAACTGAAAAGCCTTCTTATCTCCAGACTGGTTGGCAAGTTTGGTGACTCGTTCGATAAGCTAGATAGATTGGGTATGGGGAAATGAGAGTGATGTGAGAGGCAGGGAGGGGCCATAAGAGCTTCCACCTTCACGTGGTTGGTCCTGTTCAGTAGAGAATAATTTATTCTCAAAACAAAGAGAAGCTCGTTCAGGTATTCGTATTTCGTCATTAATTTGTAGAGGTTGTTATATCTTTAATTAATATTCTGAAATATAATTAAGTCATGTGATGAATCGCAGGATGGAGAGGAGCAACAATGGAGGCACTCCATCACTCAAAGGAATGGATCTTGTTAAGGACTGGTTTAAGGTGATATAATTACATATATATTAGTCAAACTTAATATTAAATAATAATAATATAGGAAATGTGTTAAGAAAGTTAAATATTTTATGTTTTTTATATTTTTTTGGAGATTATTTTTGTTGAAGTTATAATTTTGAATTAATGAAATTGTTGTTTTTGATGTAAAAATAGTTTAAATGTCTTGAAATACATCTTTTGTCACTGGATTGTTCTTGCCTTTAGAATATCAATGTCAGGTTCTCCTAACTACCTGAAGTGTGGAATGGGGTATAGTAGGAGGGGGACTTGAACTTCAACCCTATCCACTAGGATATGCTCACCCTGACACCTTCAACATATTAATCAACTCTATGGAGAATTGTCTTGTGTCCTAGTAGTGAGTGTGTCTCTCTTTACCATAGATTCTATGTTAGTGTTTGTCACCTCGNTCCAGAATTGGGTAGGCATATGGATCTACTGTTAGGTGAATATGATTTTTCCATACCTTACTTGGTCTGGCCCCTTCTACTCGTATCTTCAATTCTACTATAATCTCTTTAGGATCATGTTATTTTGTAGTTGTGAACCTCATAGTTTCATTCCAGAACCCATACTTAAATGCTCATATTTACACACCCCCAACATAGGGGTTTGTTGACCTCAATATATTTTGCAACACCTAGTTGTGTAGGTAAGGTTTGCAAAGGAGATTTCTCCTTTTAGGTGTGATATCAAAATACAATTCACAAAATTTCCAAGTGTTTTGGAAATCCGTCTTCAT
>SNQJ01S0097623.1:9634-31359 GCA_010110895.2 Picea sitchensis | reverse complement strand
TGTCGAGTCCTCTCCTAAGAATACATCACCACCATCATATTTTTCATATTCAGAGAACCACTCCCTATGAGGATTCATATGGTATGACACACCCGAGTCAATCAACCATACATCATGGTCTTCATGTGTACTTGTAGATGCCAGGTAAACATCACCTCCTTCTTCAATGGAGGCATTTGCCTTTGTGGAAGAGGTACTATCAGATCCCTTTGGTTTTTCAACCTTCTTAGACTTGCAATCTTTCTTATAATGCCCTGTTTTACCACACTTCCAGCATTTCCTCAAAGATTTTCCTAGAGACTTAGGTCTACCTGTAGATTTAGATCTCCACCCCAAAGGCTTACCAGGGTTCCTGTCTTGGGTATGCCCTCTTACAAATAAATCATCTGTGTTGTGACCATCCATGCTTTTTCACCTCATTTCTTCAGATAACAAGGATGAAACTACATCCTCATGCTTCAATGTAGATTGAGTGGTACTACCTATTGCTACAACCACATTATCCCATGAGTCTGGCAAAGAAAATAACAAAGTAATACACTTATCTTCTTATGAAATCATAATATTAACAGAGCCAAGTTGACTTACCAGAGTATTAAAGGCATTTAGATGTTCTGTCACAGAATCTCCATCTTCCATCCTAAGATGATACAGCTTCTTTCGAAGAAATAGCTTGTTTACCAGGGACTTTGATTGATACAAATTCCCCAACTTATCCCATATTTCCTTGGCTGTAGATTCTCCTGAGATATTCAACAACACTGAATCTTCCAGGCAGAGTCAAATAGTACTCCTTGCTCTTTTGTCCAACTTCTACCAATCTTCCTTCGACATACCAGTAGGTGGTGTACTAGTAGTTTGTCCACTAGTAGGTTATGTACCAGTCGTCTGTGTGCTAGTAGGTTGTGTACCAGTAGGTTGTGTACCAGGATCCACAGTGATCCATTGTTCTTTGTCTACAAGAAGGCCCTCCATCTTCATCTTCCATAGCTCAAAGTTTTTACCGTTGAACTTCTCTATCTCGATTCTAGAAGAACTCGCCATTCATCTTTCTGCACTCAAATCACCACTACAAAATCTCCCACTAAACCCAGGTTTATCATAGACCCAAGATAAACTTGATCTATCAAGACTGATCCCAACCATCAACAACAAAGGCATCCCTATGAAAACAAAAACGAGCTCTAATACCACATGTAAGTTTTAAACCTGTGAAGCAATGCATATAGATTCTTAAGCAAAACAAAAATTAATCAATGGCTCATACATAGAGTACACAGAGATTTTATATTGGAAACCCTCAACCAGGAAAACCTTTATTATATTCATTATATTGAATTTCACCATTCACTATAAAATATATACAATGCTTTTAGGTATTTCGTAGATACCAAAACCCTAATCCCTAAAACAGGGATTAATTTAGTATATCGCTAAAATTAGCAAAAACCGCCCCAAAAAAAAAAATTTGGGGCATTGCCTCGAATGCTATGCGTAGCCAAGGGGGGCCATACCTGCCCCCCCCTGGGACCCCCCTAGGAAAGAGCCTAGTGCACACAGCACATACAAGGCACTAGTACGAGGGATCGTTAAACGCAGTTGTCGAATCTGACGTGCCCACACACACACATGAAAAGAATATAACACATACCCAACATTTGTGATGGCCGAAATACATTATAATACCCAGAAGTGGAGTAATGGAGACCCAGCTGGAAGAACTAGTTTCTCATTAGAATATTTCAATATGTACTGACTTTGCGCACATGGATGCCAATTTGAATTACACTGTAGATCCATGTGAAAATATAACAAACATATGTTCATGTCCATGAGTAGAAAATACAAAGGTGGCTACATGCCAAAAGTTGTCATAGTCACGAATAAGGCCCAGTAAAACCAGTCTCAAAATCAATCTAAATATATATATATACAATGGAGTATAATTTGATCCCCCATGATCATTGAAGTCACATAGGTACTGGTCCAATGAGAGATAGCAACAGTGCATGAAAGTTTCGACTATGAACTGATGTCTTCAAGTCTTCTACATGATATTTCAAACATGCAAGTCTACATCGTGTGAATAAAAGAGTTGAGGTCAAACACAATGAGACTTTGTTTGATTACCGGTCATTAAAGTATACCATTAAAAAATGTGAGACAACCTGTCGATAATGAAAGTAGGTGTTGGAGCCGCCCTGGTTTTTCTATCCCTTCACAAGTTTCATTTTTAATGCTTGAAATCTAAAAATGTTTTTCATTTTTCCTCTGAGATATCGATGATATCTGAAGCTTGATCACGCGAGCAGTGATGTTATTTCTACTCTCAAAACGAGTCCTATCTTTTGTAGAAATGTTTCCTCTTTTTGTTCTACTTCGGGATCTCGCATGTCGGATACTATAATTCATGTAATATCCATAGCCTGAGTCATGAAACGGAGAAATCATGTTAACTTTCCACTCAAGACAGTAACAAGGGTAAAGTTTTCCCTAACTCATGATTAAGCGTCGTTAGGGTTTCGCACCTCCGCATTCGCCAAACCCAAATTTTTATTATCACATCCCCGATAGCCAAGGACACGAAGTCCTTTTGAATAACCCATGTCAAGGATTGAAGGTAAAAGATAACTGTGGTAAAAATTGTTCTCGGCGTCTAAACCCCGACTCGTGAATTCATGATGCAATTATAACTTGATTAATTAATCACTTAATCCAAGATTATCTTCCCTTTAATTAAGGCAGGTTATCGCAATCTTGCGGTTTCGCAGCTTGGCATGTAAATCTCCCAGAAACTTATTTTCGAAGCTCCAAGTTGCGATATGGCGAATATAATAATTATAAAATTAATCAAGCCCCAAATTGCGATTACCTTTAATTAAACCAAAATTGGTCTTCGCAGTCTCGGGAGTTAGAGACTCAAAATGTTAAAGAAAAATCCCCGATATAACGAATAGCGAGATATCAATTACCATTGGCGAGATTGGACTAATTAAGATAAAGCAAGACATATCCCGCATTTCGATGCTTGCACGATTCACGATAAATCCTTTTCTCTCCATATGCCAACTGACTTTAAAACCGCCAAAAATTTATGACATTAATGAGGAAATAGGGTAAATCTATGAATATAAGATCAGATTTTTTACGGCAAAAATTTATTTCCAAATATGATTTGACAGGCTTGTTTTGAAAGGTACCGAGTTTTCAAATATATGTAAGAGCTGTGTTTCATTATAACAAATGCATTTTCATAGCACGTAGAGCTCATCACTTCTGAGTAAATTGATTTCTGTATGTATATGCAGTTCTATCACAGAAGAGCTAAAACGCAAGCTTCAGCCATGGCTCCGCGGAAAGCAGCATAGGCAAATGTCAAGGTTTCGGGACAAGGCTCAAATAATGTCTCCGATACTTTTCCCCGAAGTATCGAATCGGTCCCTAACTGGTCATATGTTTCAGATATGCTACAATCAGAATTGGTGGATTATTCTGACGACTCCGACGACAACGAAAGAGATGATATAACCACCAAGTACAAAATAGTCGTCTAATCCGGAATGCACAGGGTAGCATCCAGGCCATGGTTTCTTCAATATTATGACATGATCCTATGGGCATTGTATCACTTGGACGTACCGACCAGGACTATCATGAACGAGCACAGAGTCACCGTCGAGACTTTTAGGCCAGAGCATCTGCAAACCATGTATAAGCTACCCGCAACGTCCGAACACACATATGGCGTCGATTTCTTGGAAGAATTCAAGGAGAAGGAATGTGTACAGTACGATAAGACCATGTCCAGCTTGATAAAGGATTGGGTTTCAAATACTGTGAATTTTAGAGCTGATGCCCACGACATATATTCAATAGCTTTGTTAGAGCCTCAGTACAGATATGTGGCCATGATGACATGTCAGTTATATGGGAAAGAGGACACAGCGCATTTTTTCCTTGCGTGGGTGCCTCTAATGTTTTGGGTCGCCGAAGGTTGTTCCTTTGATTGGGCAAAGATGCTTTCGGATAGCTTGGCCAACCGGGTCACAGAGTATCGGGAGCAGAAGGAGAATGGGAAGGCGTCGTCATTTTTCATGTCTGCATACATTATGGATGCAATTTGTTCTATGACACCATTTCCATTGATGAACTGGAGCTGGACTCCAGCCGAAGATGAACCCATACATGTATATCATGAAAAATTATGGGAAAACAAAGTAGAAAATTTTGCTTATGAAATTTTTAACTGGGTAATAGTGCCCCTGCACATCACCATTTTTGGTCACCCGCCACCCCATATCCCTCTTCTCCATCTTTTACCCACTTTCGGATGCCTTGACACTGTACTTCTAAGCCATAAGTACAGACTCAGGAACAACATCTTTCTGGCACCGTTGTCGGGGCCCGAAGTTACGGAATCTTTTTCCCTGGGAAAATGACATTTGTTTTTGATTGAAAGTGTTACCCTTTGATAGTGAACAAAGAGTACACACCTTTTAAGGCTTTTAATATTTCACTTGGTGACTCCACGAGAAATAAATAGGCATCCGGTCAAAGGAATACCAGACAAAACCTGGATGGTAAGCAGATTACGCTCGTTACCGATTCCGAAAAAATTCTAAAGGCGAGAGGCTCTTTTAAGCCAACCGCTACAATTTACAAACTTAAAACCCCATCACTGAAGACTAAGAGTCCTTCTGAACCCTCAACTTCGCTCAGTCCTCTCTTTGACGCTAAAGATTCAACGCCTATCTGCTCCAAAGTTAGGAGTGAGATTCATCCAACAGTCCCCTTAGCATACAAAGGAAAGGGCCCTCTTGAAAGTTCATCGTCTTTTGAAATACCATACTTCAGTTGAATTTCCTGACTTCACCAAACTCTGAAGAGTTTGTTACACACTCGGTTCCCACACCCGTCGGTTCTCCTGATTTTGTCTCTTGCAAATACGAGGAACCGAGTCCTCGCATGCCTTACCTTTCCTCATCGGATTTTCCTCTCCGCGAAGAAAATAAAGATTCCCTTTTAATTTTCCAAAACCCCCTTTACAACTTTCCACAAACAACGATGGCAGCCGCTGGAGGAGGAGGTGGAGGGTTTATAGGAGGAGGCAGAGGGTTTATCGGAGGAGGAAGGGGAGGATCCCCTCTAGGAGGAGCTGGAGGCCAAGGGCCTGCTCCCCCTCCCAAAGTGTTTGCGAAAGTGGCATCCAGATATGCTCCATTAGTATTGCCCGTCCCTCTACACGATCTGCCAGAAAATTACATAAAAAATTTACCGAAATTCACCAGGGAGGGGGATCTGACCACGGCCGAACATATAAATTTTTTCGACCAATTCGCAGATATATTTGGTATCAAACATGAAGATGTATATTCAAGACTTCTTGTCCAAACATTCGAAGGCCAGGTCCAAACTTGGTTTTGGAGCCTGCCCGCAGCATCTATCCTGTCTTATGACGCTTTGGAAGATGCTTTCCTTAGACAATGGGGTGATAGAAAATACCATTTCTATTATCTAACCGAATTTGGGTCTTTGAAGAAAAAGAACTCAAAAACAGTCATGGAATTCATTCAGAGATTCAACAAACTGTACAATAAAATCCCAGCCGAGGTTAAACCATCCCAACCCGCGGCCAAAGTGACTTTCGCCGAAGCTTTCGAGCTGGATTTTTCACTACTTTTGCAAGAGAGAAGGGGAGCCACCTTAAACCGAATGAAGGACGATGCAGTAGAAATAGAGTCTAATATGATGGATTTGGGTAAGTTTAAATCTAGATTAGAGACTGGAAACCAAGAGACTAGACGTGTTAGAGAACAAGCAGGTCCTTCAGGGTCAAATAGGTCCGCAGATGATAGGGTGGAAAATATGGCCAAAGTGATTAAAGAACTGTCAAATAAAATATCTAGAATGGAACTCGAACAGGCCAAGGATGACTCTTACCCCAAAAAAGATTTCAAGAGGAACCCAAACCCCCCGAACCAACAAAGACAAATAAAAAATGAAGATCAAAAAATACAAGATCCCTTAATGAATGAAAATTTTATAGGAGCGAACGATTTTCAAGACTTCGGAGATTCAGACAATGATGTCACGAACTTCGGTGATGACTGCACTCAACCATATCTGACTCGCGAAGACTATGAAAAATCTTTAAACACACCACAACCATCTAATGAGGATGAAGAAGGTGATCACACTGATCTCTGTGGATCTCAACCAGAAACTGAGATGATAATGGCTGAGTTTCAACCCAAGTACAACTTAATATCTAAGAGTAAGCCCACCTCAACGACTCAACCCAAGAAAATCCTTCAAATAGGTCAAGCTTATGAGCCTCCTTCGGACGAGACCTTATTACCCAACAACAAAACTAAAGTAGTAAGCACTCAGGAGTCCGAGGTGGAAAAAGTTGGAACTCAAACACCAAAAACCGAACCAGTAAATAAAGTTACATCTTCAACTAGGACCATGAGTGATAAAGCAGTCTAGACAAATAAGTCGGAAAGGAAGAATTCTGAAGTCTCAACCAAAGAAACAGACAAGGTGAGCGGAGCTTTCAGTTTTGAAAATGAGTTAAACAAAATTAAGATACCAATCCCTTTGGTAGAATTAGCGAAAAACCTCGTTTATCGAAAGCCAATTACCAAAGCGATGGGTGTCTCTGAGATAGAAAGCCAGTCTGATGTTATAAACTTGGAAGATGACAAACCTAACATCACCTTTGGTCCCCATTTCAAAGGGGCCAAAGACTCCATTGCTCCCTTTTATATCACTCTGAATGTGTATGATCAGTTGCTACATAATTGTATGTTAGATTGAGGAGCTTCCCATAATGTTATGCCCAAGATTATAATGGACAAGTTGGGTCTCCAGATCACAAGACCTTATGGAAATATGTACTCTTTTCACTCGAGAAGGGTTAAATGTATGGGGATGATAAAAGATCTGGTAGTTACCCTAGTGCAGGTCCCGGTTAAGAGTATCCTGATGGATGTGGTTATCGCAGATATTCCCCCTAAGTATGGCATGTTGTTATCTAGGTCATGGGGAACCAAGTTGGGGGGTTCTCTACAGTTGGACATGATGTATGCCACAATCCCTGTGTTCGGTGGTCGGTTCACTTGGTTGTACAAAGAAACAAGATTAGCATATATAGTCAGTGACCCTCAAAACCCAAATAACTTCCCTATTTACATTACGGACCAAGATCTGGGAAATTGCATCTTGTCTTTTGATGATGGTTTAGATGGTTGTCCAGAGGAAATTGATATAAAGCAAGAAGAGTCAAGTCACGTGACAGAGGATCTGTGTAACACCAGAGTTTGGAAATTTTATTTTGATGGTGCTTTATCTTCTGAAGGGGCAGGTGCGGGAGTGCTTTTAGTAGCTCCCGAAGGTAAATTCATTGTTCCTTTCTCCTACAGACTGCAGTGGGACATAGATTACACTAACAACGTATGTGAATATGAAGCGTTGATCCTAGGATTAGAAGCTGCCAAAAAGCTAAATATAACTAACTTGGAGGTATATGGTGATGTCGAATTAATAGTCAAACAAATAAACTGGCAGTACCTAGCCAAGCATCCCAGACTAAGAACATACAGAAATTGTGCTTGGGATCTCATGGAAAAAATTTTCTCATCTGTAAAGGTCCATTTTATCCCTCGCACAGAGAATCTACATGCTGATGCATTGGCAAAGGCAGCTTCAACCTTCTCTCCTCCCACGACCTTCAAACTGAAATATCACATTGAAATCAGATACAAACCCTCTATACTAGACAATATCCGACACTGGCAGGTCTTTGAAGATGATGAACAAATTAAGAAATTTCTTGCAGCAATGGGTGAGTTCTCTGAAACTCATGCAAACCAAGAGAATCAAAATGACCCGATGTGGATCATGCAAGAGGGGGAAGATCCTGAAACCTTCCGAGAAAAAATTGTGGATCATCGTATATTGGTCCTTAAAAGCAACCAGATTCCGAAAGGCTTAATTCCTTTAGAAAGATTTTTTGATCAGAACGACGTACCTATGAAATCCACTTTGTAGCCCCAACCAGAAGAAGTGGAGGACTGTGATATAGGAACTGAAAAAGAATCCAGGGTAGTAAAGATATTCAAGTTCCTCCCTCCTGAAGTAAAGGTCAAGTACAGAGACCTACTCAGACAGTACAAAGATGTTTTCGCCTGGTCTTATAATGAGCTAAGAACGTATGACACTTCCATAATTGATCACAAGATACCTTTGAAGCCTGGTGTCAAACCGTTTAGGTAAAATCTTAGGAAAATTAACCCCATTTTGTTACCCATGATTGAAAAGGAAGTTAAGAAGCTTTTAGATGCGAAAATAATCATACCTCTAAGATACTCGGACTGGGTGGAAAACCTGGTCCCGGTCAGGAAAAAGAATGGAGAAATCAGACTGTGTGTGGATTTCTGAAACTTAAATAAGTCTTCTCTCAAGGATAATTATCCACTGCCCAAAATGGACCATGTGCTAGAAAATGTAGTTGGGGCAAATCGAATGTCTATGATAGATGGGTTCTCTGGTTATAATCAAATCGCCATGAACGAACAAGACAGGGAAAAAACTGCTTTCACCACACCATGCGGTACATTCATGTATGAAAAGATGTCGTTTGGTTTGATGAATGCAGGGGCTACATTCCAGCGCACTATGGACATCACTTTTGTAGGAGAAAGAGACAAGTTCTTAGTCATTTACCTCGACGATTTGACGGTTTTCTCTAAAACCGATGAAGAACACTTGATCCATCTGAAACAAACTTTCGAAAAATGTCGCAGGTTTGGTCTATCTCTGAACCCAAAGAAATCACATTTCTCTATGTGAGAAGGTAAGCTTCTGGGCCACATCGTATCTAAGGATGGGATCAGGATTGATCCTAAGAGGATTGAAGCAATAGATACTATAAATATTCCCAGAAATGTAAAAGAGATTCAATCTTTCTTAGGAACAATAAATTTTTTACGAAGGTTTATCCCCAATTTCGCTAAGATTGTCAAATTGATCACAGGAATGTTGAAGAAGGACAGTGAAGTAAATTGGATGACTGAGGCCAGAGCATCGTTCGCACATATTAAAAAAGTCATAAGCGAGGCACCTGTGTTAGCAAGCTCAGATTATCTGAAAGATTTTCTTATCTTCTTGTTTGCCTCTGAGCATACTATCGCCATGGTGCTCCTAAAAAAGGATGAAGAAGGATTCGAACGGTCGATCACATTTTTTAGAAAGAGCCTTAGAGATGAAAAACTGAAGTATGACATAATAGAAAAATAGGTGTGCGCAATGGTAAAAGCGCTAAAGGCATTCAGAACTTATGTACTACATTCAAAAATTATCGCGTACGTGCCTACCAGTTCTATGAAAGATATATTGGTACAGCCAGACAGTGATGGGAAAAGAGGGCAATGGCTTGCTAAAATCCAAGAATTCGATCTGGAAGTTAAACTGACCAAATTGATAAAAGGGAAAGGCCTGGCCAAACTCTTAGCGGATTCAAATTTCAGAGTCCTTGATATCAATTGCATGCAGGAAAGCGACGAAGACACAGACCTAAATGAGTTGGATGAAGAAACAAGTCCAAACCAGATCGAAGAGAATTTCTTATCATCAGGCTGGTACAGAGACATAGTGTTTTACTTGTTGAACCTAAAATGCCCAGATGAACTATCATTGTCTAAGTGCAGAACTTTAAAACTCCATGCAATTAAATATTGTATAGCCAAAAGTCAGCTATATTGGAAGGATCCACTTGGGTTCCTGCTAGTCTGTTTAGTTGAATCAGAAACTCAACGTGTTATAGATGAATTTCATAAGGGAGTCTGTGGGGGGCATCACGCATGGAGAGCTACAGCCTACAAGATCTTAAGGGTTGGGTACTACTGGACGAAACACTTTTTGGATGTCAATGCCAAAGTGTGTGCATGCAACCCTTGTCAAATATTCACAGGTAAACAAAAGCTCCCTGCACTGCCCCTAGTTCCAGTCAAAGATGAAGCCCCATTTCAACAATGGGGTCTAGACTTCATAGGGGAGATTAATCCCCATTCCAGTGCTCAACATAAGTGGATCTTAACAGCTATAGATTATTTTACTAAGTGGGTGGAAGCCATTCCAACCAAAAGGGAAACAGACTCGGTGGTAATCGATTTCTTGGAGGACAATATTTTTCAAGATTTGGTTGTCCCCGAAAGATAGTTACCGACAATGCACAAGCCTTTAAATCTATGGCTATGATTAGCTTCTGTCAGAGGTATAAAATCGTTCTCGGCCATTCCACAACATATTACCCCCAGGAGAACGGATTGGCTGAATCATCTAACAAGAGCCTGGTGAACATAATCAAGAAAGTATTGGATGAAAATAAAAGGTCTTGGCATGTGCACTTAAAATATGCATTATGGGCAAACCGCATCAGCACTAAAAAGTCTATCGGCATTTCACCATTTCAAATGGTCTATGGGACAGATGTTGTTCTACCTATAAACCTAGCGCTACCAATGATGAAGTTATGGCAGGATCAAAACGAAGAACCAAATCATGTAACCAGGAGAATTAATCAGCTGATTGAGGTTCAACAACATAGAGTTGAAGTTGATGAAAAGATGCAGAAGTACCAGGATGATATGAAAGCATTGTTCGAACACAAAGAAAAGGATAGGGAATTCCATCCATGTGATTTAGTGCTAAGATGGGATGCAAGAAAAGAGGAAGCAGCGAAGCATAGTAAATTTGACCACCTCTGGTATGGACCATTCAGGGTCTCGGCTCCAGAAGGAAAAAATTCTTTCCTACTAGAAAATATAGACGGAGAAGTCCTCCACGCCCCTATCAATGGGCGGTATCTAAAGCATTACATGACGTAACAGTCGCCAGATTAAAAAAAAAAAAAAAGTTTTAATAAATAAATAAATTTTTGATATATATATTTGATGTACATATGTACATATATGTATTTTCGTTTAAATATTTCTTTTGATTTTCTTTTTCGTTCATGAACTTTTGACACATTTCAAATAAGATTCGTATTTGCTTTTTACAGGATTCCAGCTGCATATGAAACTAGCAGGAAAAGTAATTTGCAAGTCGGTGTCAGAAATAAATCGGCATAAAACAGGTGATACCTAAAGTAGTTTCATATTGCACAAAGAAAGTGAAAAGAAAGGTAAAAATGAGCTTTCTCAAAAACACATGTTATGAAAGACTGTTAAAGAAAACTGAGGTAACGCCATTCAAACTACAATATCAGCTAAAATGTTAGATAACAGGATTGTTTCTTGGTTTGATAATCTTTGATTTAAAATAATTTGAATGATACACTCAATCTAAAAACAGTCAGTCAAAATAAACTATCCCCAAAGATATCTACAAGAGTCAGTCTCGAATTGTTTGACCTCTGTATTTTAAGTCAATAAATCGCTACCTGGCATCCTGTCTATCTTCGAGTCTAACTTTTAACAAGTCACCATCTTCCCGTTTCATTACGAAGGGATAAAAGTTTTTCATTTTAAACCTCGTGAGTTTCAAAATAGATCTTGGAAAGAAAGCGGGTCTTCACAACTACTCAATCCCCTGCAAAGCGAAGGAACGTTTAGAGCGATCCTAACTTTCCTAGGTTTTTCAATGGTATCGGAGGATTAAAGCTTGCTCAAACGGGATGCCCTTTAAAAGTTATTTTCCTTTTCTCCCTAAGAATGAATATGTTGTGAAGGTCAAGGGAAGGTTGGTACTGAGTAATCAAAGTAAGTTGACAGACCTCTAATGAAAAATATTACACAAATATCAACCCTGATACAAACTGATTGCCCCCATCTTCACGCTCAAAAAAGTAAATTATAAGATAGGTGGTGAAAGGAAATTCAGAAATGATTGCCCCCACCTAGTCCAAGAGACGATGAAAGGAAATTCAGAAATGATTACCCTTGTCTCAGCATTTAAATGCATAAATATATTCCGAAGTGGTGAAAGGAAATTCAATAAAAGGGGCCAGATAACTTCACCGGGGTGCTGAATAGGCTCGCTGGCAATGAAGCAATGTCTGAGATATCTGTAAGGCTGTTATACATGAATATCACTCTACTCTGGTAACCAATGCTTTCTAAAACCTGATCCACATCCCAAATTCAAACGGGACTCCCCAATTAAAAACATATAATCTCATTCTTTTGATGCAAGCCGAGACCCACAAGATCTGTTGGGTCTCCTTCGGTTGTTTCGATTGTCTTAAAAGATACCTAAATTTAGCAGCGGGAAAGAGAAAATTGTGAAAGGGACTACAGCTGTGTTTAAAAAGAGTATCTGATTTTGAAAAAACTTTTCAAGGTAAAGAACAAAGTCTTTTTCCCCCTTCGATATACTATTCTCGGGAACCTTTCCACCTAAGTGAGCTTTTGACTCCATTTACCCAATATTGGCACGTGGCATACTGTTCTTCCCGCCTCGCAGGAAGGCGGGATCCCTAGTTGGAGCCTATGTTGGAGTCGCCCTGGTTTTTCTAGCCCTTCACAAGTTTCATTTTTAATGCTTGAAATCTAAAATGTTTTTCATTTTTCCTCTAAGATATCGATGATATATGAAGCTTGATCACATGAGCAGCGATGTTATTTCTACTCTCGAAACAAGTCCTATCTTTTATAGAAATGTTTCCTCTTTTTGTTCTACTTCGGGATCTCGTAGGTCGGATACTATAATTCATGTAATCTCTATAGCCCGAGTCACGAAACGGCGAAATCATGTTAACTTTCCACTCAAGACAGTAACAAGGGTAAAGTTTTCCCTAACTCATGATTAAGCGTCGTCGGGGTTTCACACCTCGGCATTCACCAAACCCAAATTTTTATTATCACAGCCTCGATAGTCGAGGACACAAAGTCCTTTTGAATAACCCATGTCAAGGATTGAAGGTAAAAGCTAACCGTGGTAAAAATTGTTCTCGGTGTCTCGCCACTCGGCAGTATCTTTTTCGAAGGTTACAGCATCTAAACCCCGACTTGCGAATTCATGATGCAATTATAACTTGATTAATTAATCACTTAATCCAAGATTATCTTCCCTTTAATTAAGGCAGGTTATCGCGATCTCGCGGTTTCGTAGCTCGGCATGTAAATCTCCCAGAAACTTATTTTCGAAGCTCTGAGTTGTGATATGGTGAATATAATAATTATAAAATTAATCAAGCCCCAAATTGCGATTACCTTTAATTAAACCAAAATCGGTCTTCGCAGTCTCGGGAGTTAGAGACTCAAAATGTTAAAGAAAAATCCCCGATATAACGAATAGCGAGATATCAATTATCGTTGGTGAGATTGGATAAATTAAGATAAATCAAGACATATCCTGTGTTTCAATGCTTGCACGATTCATGAGGAAGCCTTTTATCTCCATACGCCAACTGACTTTAAAACCGCCAAAAATTTATGACATTAATGAGGAAATAGGGTAAATCTATGAATATAAGATCGGATTTTTTACAGCAAAAATTTATTTCTAAATATGACTTGACAAGCTTGTTTTGAAAGGTATCGAGTTTTCAAATATATGTAAGAGTTGTGTTTCATTATAACAAATGCATTTTCATAGCACGCAGAGCTCATCACTTCTGAGTAAATTGACTTCTGTATGTATACGCAATTCTATCGCAGAAGAGCTAAAATGCAAGCTTCAGCCATGGCTCCACGGAAAGCAGCAAAGGCAAATGTCGAGGTTTCAAGACAAGGCTCAGATAATGTCTCCGATACTTCACCCCGAAGTATCGACTCGGTCCCTAACTGGTCATATGTTTCAAATATGCTACAATCAGAATTGGTGGATTATTCCAATGACTCCAACGACAACGAAAGAGATGATATAACCACCAAGTAAAAAATAGTCGTCCAATCCGGAATGCACAGGGTAGAAGCCAGGCCACGGTTGCTTCCATATTATGACATGATCCGATGGGCATTGGATCATGTGGACGTACCGACCAGGACTATCATGAACGAGCACAGAGTCACCGTTGGGACTTTTAGGCCAGAGCATCTGCAAACCATGTATAAGCTACCCGCGACGTCCGACCACACATATGGCACCGAGTTCTTGGAAGAATTCAAGGAGAAGGAATGTGTACAATACGATAAGACCATGTCCAGCTTGATAAAGGATTGGGTTTCAAACACTGCGAAGTTCAGACATGATGCCCACGGCATATATTCAATAGCTTCGTTAGAGCCTCAGTATAGATATGTGGCCATGATGACATGTCGGTTATATGGGAAAGAGGACACAGCGCATTTTTTCCTTGCGTGGGTGCCTCTAATGTTTCGGGTCACCAAAGGTTGTTCCTTTGATTGGGAAAAGATGCTTTCAGATAGCTTGGCCAACCGGGTCACAGAGTATCGGGAGCAGAAGGAGAATGGGAAGGCATCGTCATTTTTCATGTCTGCGTACATTATGGATGCAATTTGTTCTATGACACGATTTCCATTGATGAACTGGAGCTGGACTTCGACCGAAGATGAACCCATACATGTATATCATGCAAAATTATGGGAAAACAAAGCAGAAAATTTTGCTTATGAAATTTTTAACTGGGTAATAGTGCCCCTGCACATCGCCATTTTTGGTCACTCGCCACCCCGTATCTCGGACAGCATAGTGAAAAATATGAGCAGCATAGCGGACTGGTACGTAGAGGCAGAATTTTCATACCTCAGAGTTTTTGGGGCTTCTGTTCCCCCGCATGCGCTGCCATTGTTCATTCCCGATAAGCCAGCTTGTCGCGAGGTCGCCCGATAGATGGTAATTGGAGGTGTGAGTAAAGACCTTAAAGGGTACTCAAAGAAGGTATGGCCATCTTTTCCCATTCATTTGAATTCTTATTCATTATTAGATTTTGGGCATGCCAAAGTCAAGGTTGTAGCCCTGGAAGACCTAAATTTGGTCTCCATCGAATACAAGAAACATGATCCACAGAGGATTGTGAGCAATCATTTGGCTAATTGTGGGCTCAAAAGATTTGAGCATGAGAATTCACCCTCGGATGACATTTTTCGAGGGGTGAGGTCCTATGAAGAAATTATAGCCCGGATTCAATCCTTGGCACCCGAGGAAAGAGTTGATGTATTGAAGTTCCAAGAACACTGACGTAGTTGTCTTCCAGCTGTGTTGCGAGGTGAGGGTCCAGGTGTTTCGGAGACAAAACAGAAGGAGGCCGAAGGTTCTAAGGATGCAACCCCCGACCAGGGAAAACACCAGGGCGAGGGGGAACAAACGAAGAATCCAAAAGCAGAGAAAAAGACTCCAGAACCGCCAAAGAAACAGAATCTGGAGACAGAGATAAAGACTCCAGAACCGCCAAAGAAACAAAATCTGGAGACA
The DNA here is from genome assembly GCA_010110895.2 of Picea sitchensis. Lineage (NCBI taxonomy): Eukaryota > Viridiplantae > Streptophyta > Pinopsida > Pinales > Pinaceae > Picea > Picea sitchensis. The sequence continues at coordinate 15,978 of SNQJ01S0097623.1, read as the reverse complement.
GAGATAGATACTCCAGGAAAATCTATGAAGCAGATCGAAGAACCCATCACATCAGTCACCCCCTTGTAATCGACACAGGGAAATATCGATGCAGGATGGATTTTCAATGAAGAGCTGAGGCCCATAAGAGCAGAAGAACTCCCTCCGAATGAGTTTTTCTTTGATAAAAAGAGAAAATCAGTAGTAAAAAGGGAATTCTACCAGGAAGGAGAGTCGACTGCCAAGAAGTATAAAGTTATGACCGAGGGAAAGGATAAAAAGAATGAGCAATTCGCCACTGAAATAGCAGGGACACTAGGAGTGTATGCCTCAGAGAATCAATTCTCAGTCGGGCTCCTAAAAAACTAACTTAAAAGGAAAAATCACCTAATTAAGACCCTTGAAGCCAGACTGGCCACAACAGTAGAGAATGCTAAAGAGCAGGTGAGTGTGGGAATGGAGCAGGCCAGATTGGCCGATAAAAATGAAATAGAGATGCTCAAAACTAAGTTTGAGCAAGCACAGCTGGTGATCCGAGATGGTCGGATGCAGGCGAGTCAATAGAGGAATTTGATTGAGCAGCTGCAGGCTAGGGTGGAGATTGTAGAGAACAGAATGATGGACATCGGGATATTCAAATCCCAGGCAATCGAGATTCGGAGAAGAATCTCTTCGTCACAACAGAATTTGCTCGCCAAGGTGGGAGCGATCCAAGAAAACTGTATGTTGGTCAATCAGGTTTTCGAGAACTTATCAGCCAGAGAAAGGGATGCAGGAGCGGCTCAGGTCGCCTTCCAGGAGGCGGTAATAGCCACGAACAACAGGATTTCGGCGGGTACTCCCAGGTTCACCATTCCATAGAAAACCCGAGGAAACATTATGTTAAAGGAATGGGAGCATAACATCGCCGAAGGCAAGCAGCAAGACCAAAATATAACCAATTCCTTAGAGGAGGCCTTTAATTCTATAGACGGCGAGCTGTTGGGCATTGACAGTAGAGGCAATGCCGCAGCGTTGATGCAAATGAATGTGGAACAGATCTCACTTGATCTGAAGGAAAAGGAAGAAAGAGATTTGGCCAATATCTCTCAGATGACTATGGTGGACATAGTCCAAGTTGATAAGTGCATGATCAAACCCAGTGCGCAACTAAGTGCCATTGACATCATCGATGGACAGATGGAAGACAGGCTGCAGCAGTTAGCCCGTGAATGTTACTTCTTCGAAGCCAGCTGTCAAGATGAACCATCGCGGCTAATATCTCAACTGGTGGAAAAATGTATCGCTTGTACCGAGCTTGCACAACGACAAACATTTGGCACCAAGTGAGGACAGAGTAGGAGAAATGGAGTGATTTCACTCCTCCTCGTCATAACCAAAATTTTGTGACTACTGAGATTCTACCTGATTTGTAAAATTGTATAAATATATCACAGAAAGAAATAAATAAGGCTGGACCTTTTTGTGTCGACTGTAACAGAGTTTTTTACATTTGAGAAGTTAATACAAGCAAATCTGAAGATTCTCAATTCTGTCACGACTGTGTTACAAGTTTGTTTCCTTGTATTTCATTTTTTCATTTCATTTCATAATCATAATTGATGTGCTTCGTTATACCTTAGTACGACCACTATTATAGCAAATGAATTTTGGTTTTCTATAATTGTTTATTGTCTTTCCTCTGCACCATCTATCAGCAGGTGTAAGACCAATCTGCATTTTCATAATTCTACATATATTCTCTGCTTCATCGGTTATTTTCTTACATTTTCCTCTTCTGTTTATTCATGAGTTTCTCCCTCAGTGGAAGCCTTACACTATAGACAGCTAAATGTTTTTCCCCCACCTCACACCTTTGATTAAAATATAATACAGTTACGGGAAAGAGCCTTTGATTTGCATCCCTATTTTATTCCTAAAACTGTAAAATCTCTTTTATACGACCAAATTGAGACAGCACTTAATATCACTCTAAAGTTTTTTCCCTTTTTACTGTTCCTCCATGACTGTCCCTGTATCAACACAGCCTAATATCGAACCTAGACTATTAGACCAAACACATATCGCCTTATACTTATTTGACACAATCCTTAAAACATCTATTAACCGGGTCAAACTTGAGCGTTCATGGGCAGCCATTGAACAAGATATAACTATCCAGGAATAGTTGGAAGCTAGACAACACCAATGTAGGAATCTTCCCTAGTTTCCTTTATCGAAGGTTTACGCTTCCCTCTTCTCCATCTTTTACCCACTTTCGGATGCCTTAACACTGTACTTCTAAGCCTTAATTATAGACTTAGGAACAACAGTAGGTATCAAGGCATCGAGTACATTCTTACAAGTGTTAATAAAGGTGTCAGGGTCAAACACTTGAAGAATCCATCGATCATGAGACATTAATGTATTCCCAACTATCGATGGTGGGAGAACTTGCCACTAATGAATGCAAGCCTCTATGTACTCATAGGGCTCTAGGTCTCGTTTCCAGAATAGATGAGCTAAATTCGATGGAAGGAGACCTACTAAAAGGAGATCATCGAGGCATCTCTCATCATTCAGCATGAGGTACAAAGCAAGATCTTGATGATTTGTAGGAAATCGAGCGAAGAACATGTTCATGAACCAATGGCCCTGCGCATGTTTCATGTGTGCTAGATACAAGTGATACACGAAAAAGACCCTCTGAATAGCAGTCAATAAGGAAAATTGATGACAAAGGTGAGGAAACCACCAATAAGTCTAATGGAATCCAAGACATTGCATGGATTCCAATGTGTGAATAGATTTCTTTTCGTTGAACACAAGAGAAACCCCCCAGTCAGCAACCAATGATGAAATGTCAATTGTTGGGTTCAAGGTTACCTACCAATGATGAAAGTAGGACCACGGTGCACAATAGGACTACATATTCATGTAACTCTGAGACACACTGAGGTTATCGCTGACAAGCAAAGTCAAGAGTTATAAGGAATGGTTGACACGGGTTGATAGACATCCTTTGAACAAGAGCACGAGACATATGGAATACTTAAGCAGCATAGACTCAATGATGAAACTTTGAGGTGAAAGAGGCATCAATGAAACTCTCTATAGGGACTGGAAGAGTAACCAGTCGGGGGAGTAAACTCTACGTAACGAGCTCAGCTTCCTAAGGTCATGGTAAACCCAAAATTTTGATGACAAGTGGACTCAAACTTTTGTGCTATGTTCAAAGGCAACACAAATGCTACCAATATAAGATAATATTATTTTCTCGCCCATGTTTTTTTGTTTTTTCATAGTCAAATGAATGTTATGATACAAAGGAGGAAATGAGTGTTGCAAGTAAGCAACTAGTTCCAGCAATGGAACATACTTATTCTCAATGCAAGGAGGTGCATGTGGGAGATGGACACTCGGGGGAATGTTTCCTCTTAGGTATAGAGTGTCAAGCTGCAAAGGATATAAACAAGTCTCTTCTTGGCTGGTGATGCAAACTGCTGAGGTGAAAGGCTTATAACACAAAAGCAAGAACCATAAATAGGCTCAATACTGCAAGCAAGAGAATGAGATGCAATTACAACTTAATGCCAAAAAATTTCATTTTTCGTAATATTAGTCTACTTGGTTTGAAAAATGGGTAAACTTGCACCAAATATACTTCCTTTCAAATCCAATTTACGAGTGTGAAAGAGACAAGTTCACTCGGGAATCTTTTCTCTTTTTGAGAGAGTCGAAAAAGAGCTTAAATCAGACTCATTGGGATTTTTCTGGGAGGCATGTCATAGGGGAGGCCAAGGCTCCCGTGCAGGATTTCTATGAAAGGTCAGCAGCTTACGAATAGCTGACAAAAGCTTGGGAAAACCCAAAGATTTCCAATTCGAGGAGGATAAAGTGTTTGTGGAGGTTACATTCTCAACGATATATTGGAGAAGGCCTCTTATCTGAAAAGGAAAAGGAGAAGTAATTTGATACCCCGCAAGACCATCCTAGTCAAAGGGGACCTCTCTAAGGCTTGGAGGGAGAGTACTCGGGGAGATTAAAACTCTCTCTTATTTAGAAGGTACATGACTAGAAATGTTAATGACATGGTCAAAAGATGTCTCACTCCTCAAAACAGGAGTGGGGTTGGGTGATGATTGTATTGGCATGATTGTTGTGTCAATCAAAGGAGAAATGGATTGTTGGGAAACTAAAGATGACTTTGAACCTGAAGGGTTATCGGATAAGGACTGCACTTATTCTACTACAACAATAGTAGGACACAAGCGAGTTAAATGACCTCCTTTTCAAATCCTACAAAGGAGCTTGGGCTTACATCCTATACGTCGAGGCTTCTCAATCGTATGAATACCCCCAGTGTCACTCACAATTCCTAGTGATATACTCTCAGTGTGACTAGTGGAGACTGGTGATTCATCCCCTACATGATGTACATAGGTTGGCAATGATTCTCCAACATAGATAACCAGAGTTGGGGATGTGATGTCAGTATGACTCATGGCGACTAGATTTGTGCCCCCAGCATGACTTATAGTGGTTGGTTGTTGGTATTCAACATGGCTTGCAAATTTTGTCGACCAATCTCCAAAATGACTAGAAGAGGTTGGTGGTGGAATTCCAATACGACTTGCAGTGACTACACTGGTGGTGGCAGTTAGTTGCATAATTTGAGACCAAGGTCCCGGGAAAGACTGGTTTTGAGAAATTGAAGAACCAGGAAGGATTCTAGCTTACATCATGTCCCTTCCTGGAAGGGTAGTATCCTCTACCCAATTGATCCATAGAGATTTATAAAGGCATCATCATCGAAGCAGATGTTTGTGAATAGACAAAGGCGTGACACGGGTTATTCAGGTGAGGATATATATTTCCCCCAGGCGAAGGGATTCCGTGAAGGGGGTATCCCTTACTATAAAACTGACTCCCTCTGTATGAAATACCAGAGGACATATGGAGGCCCTCCATAGGAAGAGAGTTCGTAGGAACTAGCATAGCGGATGAAGGATACATAGATGGGGTGTAATAAGTGTAATAACCACCCATTTGAGCACTTTCTCCTGGAAGGATGAAGCCATGATTGGATCTGTAATAAGGGAGATTCCAACCTCCCACAGTGAGAGTTGTTTGAGGGATATGACTCCTATCAAACAAAGATGTAGACAGCAGAGCCATCGTGCCTCCAGATCCAAAACCAGGATTCATATAGGCAAGCGAGGGAGAGGATGAAAAGGGTGAAGGCGTGTTTGGCATATCAAGAGGAAAATTATTAGAGACCCAAGGCATCGTTTGAGTCTCATAATTATACATACCATTATGAAACACGGACGAATTTGTCCCCATGAAATGAATGAATATCATGAGTGAGGTAGTGTTAAATTAGGGAGCCAAAGGGACTCCATTATTCATGATAATGAAAACTCATGGTGCAATACAAAATCCTAAGGTCAACTAATAATCAAAGAGCACACCAAAACAAAATAAAATAAAAGGCCAATATGCACACAAACATGATAAAGTGGTTGAAAGGGGCCTCCCTCCCTAAATTAGGTATGCCTCGCCCAAGAGAGGCCTAAGACTCCCTGAAAAATATCATAGGTATCAGAATCATTTATAAGGGCCCTCATGGGATTAACAACCAGTCGGTCATATCCCCCTGAGAGGTAATCCTCCATAAAGGTTTTGTGTTGCCCGACCCTTATCTGACCCAGGGTTCTTGTAGAATAACCCCTGTAAGTAACCTATGTAGTACCTATGTAAAGCAACTAAGCAACCACGATATAACTGATGCACATGAGAACAATCATATGTCAGGTCTACCATATGGGAAGGGTAACAAATCTTGAAACCTCGAAAGCACAGCCTCTCACAGAGGTAAAGGTACTAGCAAGATCCCCATATACCGAATAGATCCCAAAAAATATATCTGACACTAAGAAGGTATTGGGGGGATATCCCCTCAACCAACCTCATGCGACCTCATACTTAAATCCATTGTAAGAAGAGCCTCCTAACATCAACAATTATACAATGGATTTCACCACTCCCTCAGTCACACACATATGTTAATTTAATATCCTTGGAGAAGTTTACTCACAAAATCCTATTCCAAGGCTCTAAATCCTAAGCTAGTTTGTGCACCCTAGAAAATAAAATTGTTTCTAATCAATTTTAAATTATCAACATTGATTTTAGTGGCCTTTCTTACTCAAAAAAGGTGTGTTTGTGAAACTAATGATGTTATGAATCAGTAAGTAAAATAAATGAATATGAGTAAAATGCAAAGTCCTAACTTTAATTCCCAATAAATGATAAGTTTTTCAAAATGAAATTTTCAATTTAGTTCTACAATTCTAAATAAGATGCAATCTTTCTGTACATGT
>SNQJ01S0097622.1:0-31360 GCA_010110895.2 Picea sitchensis | reverse complement strand
CCATGACTTTTAAACTGAAGTATCACATTGAAATCAGATACAAACCCTCCATACCAGACAATATTCGACACTGGCAAGTCTTTGAAGATGAGGAACAAATTAAGAAGTTCCTTGCAGCAGTAGGCGAATTCTCTGAAACTCATGCCGACCAAGAAAATCAAAATGAATCAATGTGGATCATGCAAGAACGGGAAGACCCTGAAACCTTCCGAGAAAAAATTGCGGATCATCGTATGCTGGTCCTTAAAAGTAATCAGATCCCGAAAGGATTAATTCCTTTAGAAAGACTTTTTGATCAGAATGACGTACCTGTGAAATCTACTTTGCAACCCCAACCAGAAGAAGTGGAGGACTGTGATATAGGAACTGAAAAAGAATCCAGGGTAGTAAAGATGTCCAAGTTCCTCCCTCCCAAAGTAAAAGTCAAGTACAAAGACCTACTCAGAAAGTACAAATATGTTTTTGCCTGGTCCTATGATGAATTGAAAACATATGACACTTCCATTATTGATCACAAGATACCGTTGAATCCTGGGGTCAAACCGTTTAGGCAAAAGCTTAGGCAAATTAACCCCATTCTGTTACCTATGATAGAAAAGGAAGTTAAAAAACTCTTGGACGCGAAAATAATCGTACCTCTGAGATATTCGGATTGGGTAGCTAACCTAGTCCCAGTTAGGAAAAAGAACGGGGAAATCAGACTGTGTGTGGATTTTCGAAAACTAAACAAGTCGTCTCTCAAAGATAATTATCCGCTGCCCAAGATGGACCATGTCTTAGAAAAAGTAGTTGGAGCAAATCGAATGTCTATGATAGATGGGTTCTCCGGATATAACCAAATCGCCATGAACGAGCAAGACAAAGAAAAAATTGCTTTCACCACACCATGGGGTACATTCATGTATGACAAAATGCCATTTGGTTTGATGAATGCAGGGGATACATTCCAACGCGCTATGGACATCGCTTTCGTAGGAGAAAGAGACAAGTTCGTAGTCATCTACCTCGACGATTTGACGGTTTTCTCCAAAACCGATGAAGAACATTTGATCCATCTAAAACATAATTTCGAAAAATGCCACAGGTTTGGTTTGTCTTTGAACCCAAAGAAATCACATTTCGCTATGCGGGAAGGTAATCTTCTGGGCCATATCGTATCTAGGGATGGGATCAGGATTGATCCTAAGAGGATTGAAGCAATAGAAACTATAAATATTCCCAGAAACATAAAAGAGATTCAATCTTTCTTAGGAACAATAATTTTTTTATGAAGGTTTATCCCCAATTTTGCTGAGATTGTCAAATTGATGATATGAATGTTGAAGAAGGATAGCGGAGTAAATTGGACGACCGAGGCTAGAGCATCGTTCATGCATATTAAAAAAGTCATTAGCGAGGCATCGATGTTAGCAAGCCCAGATTATCTGAGAGATTTTCTTATCTTCGCGTTCGCCTCTGAACATACTATCGCCGCGGTGTTCCTACAAAAAGATGAAGAAGGATTTGAACGACCGATCACGTTTTTTAGCAAGAGCCTTAGAGACGTAGAACTGAAGTATGACATAATAGAAAAACAGGCGTACGCAATGGTAAAAGCGCTAAAGGCATTCAGGACTTATGTACTGCATTTCAAAATTATCGCGTACGTGCCGACCAGTTTTGTAAAAGATATATTGGTGCAGCCAGACAGTGATGGAAAAAGAGGGCGATGGCTTGCTAAAATCCAAGAATTCGATTTTGAAGTTAAACCGACCAAATTGATAAAAGGGCAAGGCCTAGACAAACTCTTAGCTGAATCAAATCTCAGGGATCTTGATATCAATTGCCTGCAGGGAAGTGACAAAGACACATAACTAAATGAACCAGATGAAGAAACGAGTCCCAACCGGATCGAAGAGAAGTTTTTATCATTGGGTTGGTACAGAGACATAGTGTTTTTCTTGCTAAACCTAAGATGCCCATACGAACTATCACCGTCTAAATGTAGAACCTTAAAACTCCATGCAGTTAAGTATTGTATATCCAGAAGCCAACTATATTGGAAGGATCCACTTGGGTTCCTGCTAGTCTTTTTAGTAGAATCAGAAACCCAACGGGTTATAGATGAATTTCATAAGGGATCCTGTGGGGGGCATCACGCATGGAGAGATACAGCCTACAAAATCTTGAGGGTGGGATATTACTGGCCGAAACTCTTTTCGGACGTCAATGCCAAAGTGCCTGCCTTCAACCCTTGTCAAATATTTGCTGTTAAACAGAAACTCCCTGCACTGCCACTCGTTCCAGTCAAAACTGAAGCTCCATTTCAACAATGGGGTCTAGACTTTATAGGGGAAATTAATCCCCATTCCAGTTCTCAACATAAGTGGATCTTAACAGCTACAGATTACTTTACTAAGTGGGTGGAAGCCATTCCAACTAAAAGGGAAACAGACTCGGTGGTGATCGATTTCTTGGAAGACAATATTTTGTCAAGATTCGGTTGTCCCCGAAAGATAGTTACCGACAATGCCCATGCCTTTAAATCTATGGCTATGATCAGCTTCTGTCAGAAGTATAATATCGTTCTCGGCCATTCCACTGCATATTACCCCTAGGGGAATGGATTGGCCGAATCATCTAACAAGAGCCTGGTGAACATAATCAATAAAATACTCGATGAAAATAAAAGGTCTTGGCATGTGCACTTGAAATACGCGTTATGGGAAAACTGCATCAGCACTAAAAGGTCTATCGATATTTCACCGTTTCTAATGGTCTATGAGATAGATGCGGTCCTACCTATAAACCTGGCACTGCCAGTGATGAATTTATGGCAGGATCAAAATGAAGAACCCAATCATGTAACCAAGAGAATTAACCAGCTGATTGAGGTTCAACAACATAGAGTTGAAATTGATGAAAAGAGGCAGAAGTACCAAGATGATATGAAATCATTGTTCGACCTTAAGGCAAAGGACAGGGAATTCCTTCCAGGTGATTTAGTACTAAGATGGGATGCAAGAAAAGAGGAAGCCCCAAAGCATGGTAAATTTGACCACCTCTGGTATGGACCATTCAGGGTCTCGGATCCAGAAGGGTCTCGGCTCCAGAAAATATAGATGGAGAGGTCCTCAACGCCCTTGTCAATAGGCGATATCTAAAGAATTACATGACGTAACAGTCGCCAGATCAAAAAATAAAAATAAAAAATCGTAAATAAATAAATTTCATTATATAGGTTTTGTACATACATATATTTTCAGTTAAACATTTGCTTTAAATTTTTGGTTTTTGTTCAGAAACTCTCGACACATTTCTAATAAGGTTCATATTTGCTATTTACAGGATTCCAGCTGCATACGAAAACTAGCAGGAAAATTTTTGCAGGTCGGTGTCAGAAATAGAGCGGCATAAAGCAGGTGATACCTAAAATAGTTTCATATTGCGCAAGGAAAGTGAAATGAAAAGGTAAAAATGAACTTTCTCAAAAAACCTATGTTATGAAAGACTGTTAAAGGAAACCGAGGTAACGTGATTTAAACTGCAATATCGTCTAACATGTTAGATAACAGGATTATTGTTTGGCTTGATTTAAAGTAATTCGAATGATACACTCAATCAAAAAATGGTCTGTCAAAATAAACTATTCCCAAAGATATCTACCAGAGTCAGTCTCGAGTTGTTTTGACCTCCGTATTTTCAGTCAATAAATCACTACCTGGCGCCATGCCTGCCTTCGGGTCTAACTTTTGATAAACCACCATATTTTCATTTCATTACGAAGGGATAATTTTTTTTCGTTTTAGCCTCGTGGGTTTCAAAATAGATTGTGGAAAGAAAGAAGGTCTTCACAAATACTTGATCCCCTGCTCAGCGAAGGAACGTTTTAGAACGATCCTAACTTTCCTAGGTTTTTCAACGGTATCGGAGGATTAAAGCTTGCTCAAATAGGATGCCCTTAAAAAGTTATTTTCCTTTTTTCTCCCTAAGAACGAAGATGTTGTGAAGGTCAAGGGAAGGTTGGTACCGAGTAATCAAAGTAAGTTGACATACCTCTAATGAAAAATATTACACAGATATCAACCCTGAGACAAACTGATTTCCCCCATCTTCGTGCTCAAAAAAGTAAATTATAAAGACAGGTGGTGAAAGGAAATTCAGAAATGATTGCCCCCTCATAGTCCAAGAGACGATGAAAGGAAATTCAGAAATGATTGCCCTCGTCTCAGCATTTAAATGCATAAATATATTCCGAAGTGGTGAAAGGAAATTTAGTAAAGGGGCCAGATAACTTCACTGGGGTACTGAACAGGCTCGCTGGCAGTGAATCCATGTCTGAGATATCTGTAAGGCTGTTATACATGAATATCGCTCTACTCTGGTAACCTACTCTTTCTAAAACCTGATCCACATCCAAAATGCAGACGAGACTCCCCAATTTAAAAACATATAATCTCGTTCTTTTGATGCAAGCCGAGAGCCACAAGATCTGTTGAGTCTCCTAGGATTGTTTCGATTGTCTTAAAACATACCTAAAGTTAGTAGTGGGAAAGGGAAAATTGTGAAGGGGATTACAACTGTGTTTGAAAAGACTTCTCAAGGTAAAGAACAAAATCTTTTCCCCCCTTCGATCCTCTTTCATTGGCACTTTTCTGCTTGATTGAGTTTTCGACTCCATTTACCCAATATTGGCACGTGGTCTATTGTTCTTCCCGCCTCGCAGGAAGGCGAGATCTCTAGTTGGAGCCTATGTTGGATCCACCCTTGTTTTTTTTTAGCCGGTCACAATTTTCATTTTGACGCTTGAAATCTAAAGATGGTTTTCTTTTCCCTCCGAGATATCGATGATCTCTGAAGATTGATCACGCAAGCAACGATGATTTTTCTGCTCTTGAAACAGTCCCACTTTTCGTAAGAATGTTCCATTTGTTTTTGTTCTACTTCGGGATCTCGCAGGTCGGATACTATGATTCATGAATTCACCCGTCTTGAGTCACGAAATGGTGAAGTCATTTTAAATTTTCACTCAAGGCAGTAACCAGAGTAAAATTTGTTAACTCATGGTGAGACGTCGTCGAGGTATCGCGCCTCGGCATTCGCCAAACCCAATTTTTTATTTTTACATCCCCGAGAGCCGAGAACACGAGGTCCTTTCGGGATAACCCTGGTCAAGGATTAAAGGTAAAACAACTAACCGTGGTTAAAGTTGTTCTCGGCGTTTCGCTACTCGGCACTATATTTTTCGAAAGTTACGGCGTCTGAACCCCGACTCACGAAGTCACGATGTAATTATAACAGGATTAATTAATGACTTAATCCAAGATTACCCTCCCCTTAATTAACTCTTGTTATCACAGTCCCGCGGTTTCGCAACTTGGCGTATAAATCTCCCAGAAACTTATCTTCGAAAGTCTGAGTTGCGATATGGCGAATAAAATGATTATAAAATTAATTATGCCCCAAATTGAGATCACCTTTAATTAAACCAAATTTGGTCCTCGCAGTCTCGGGAGTTGGAGACTCAAAATGTTAAAAGAAAATCCACGATATAATGAATAGCAAGAAATTGATTAACGTTGGCGAGATTGGGTTAATTAAACTAAATCAAGGCATATCTCGCATTTCGAGGTTTGCACGATTCTCGAGGAAGCCTTTTCTCTCCATACGCCAACTGACTTTTAAACCGCCAAAATTTATGACATTAATGGGGAAATAGGGTAAATCTATGAATGTAGGATCGAATTTTACGGCATAAATTTAATTCTAAATATGATTGGACAGGCTTGTTTTGAAAGGTACCATTTTTTCAAATATATGCAAGAGCTGCGTTTCATTATGCATTTTTCATAGCACGCAAAGCTCATCACTTCTGAGTAAACTAACTTCTGTATGTATACACAGTTCTATCGCAGAAGAGCTAAAACACAAGCTTCAGCCACGGCCCCGTGGAAAGCAACAAAGGAAAATGTCGAGGTTGCAGGACAAGGCTCAGATAATGTCTCCGATACTTCACCCCGAAGTATCGACTCGGTCCCTAACTGGTCATTTGTTTCAGACATTCTGCAATCTGAATTGGTGGATTATTCATAAGACTCCGATGACAACGAAAGAGATGATCTGAACACCAAGTACAAAATAGTCGTCCAATCCGGAATGCACAGGGTAGCAGCCAGGCCATGGTTGTTGCCATATTACGACATGGTCCGATGGGCGTTAGATCACGTAGACATACCAACCAGGACTATCATGAACGAACAGAGAGTTACTGTGGGGACTTTTAGGCCTGAGCATATGCAAACCATGTATAAGCTACCCACAACATTTGACTACACATATGGCACTGAGTTCCTGGAGGAATTCAAGGAGAAGGAGTGCACACAATATGATAAAACCATGTCCGGTTTGATAAAGGATTGGGTTTCACGTACCGCAAAGTTCAGAGCTAATGAAGACGATGTTTATTCAATCACTTCGTTGGAGCCGCAGTATAAGTATGTGGCTATGATGACGTGCCGGTTATATGGGAGAGATGACACATCGCATTTTTTCCTTGCGTGGGTGCCTCTTATGTTTTGGGTCGCGAAAGGTTGCTCTTTTAATTGGGCAAAGTTGCTTTCAGATAGCTTGGCAAATCGGGTCACAGAGTATCGGGAGCAGAAGAAGAATGGGAAGTCGTCATCGTTCTTCATGTCTGCATACATCATGGACGTAATCTGTTCTATGACACCTTTCCCATTGATGAGCTGGGGTTGGAATCCAACCCAAGAGAAACCCATACATGTATATCATGACAAACTATGGGAGGACAAAGCAAAAAGTTTCGCCTATGAAATTTTCAACTGGGTGATGTGCCCCTGCATATCGCCATTTTTGGTCACCCACCACCCCGTATTTCAGACAACCTCGGGACTAATCTGAGCAACATAGAGGACTGGTACGTGGAGGTAGATTTTTCATACTTTAGAGTTTTCGGGGCTTCTGTCCCCCCTCATGCGCTGCCATTGTTCATTCCTAACAAGCTGGCTTGTCGCGAGGTCGCCCGACAGATGGTAATTGGCGGTGTGAGAAAAGAACTCAAAGGGTACTCAAAGAAGGTATGTCCGTCTTTTCCCATTCGGTTAAATTCTTATTCTTTATTAGATTTCGGGCATGCCAAAGCCGAGGCGGCAGCCCTGGGATACCTAAATTTGGTCTCCATCGAATATAAGAAGAATGATCCGCAGAAAGTTGTGAGCAACCATTTATCTAATTGTGGGCTCAAGAGATTTGAGCATGAGAATTCACCCTCGGATGACGTTTTCCAAGGGGCGAGGTCTTATGAAGAAGTTCTAGCCCGGATCCAATCCTTGGCACCCGAAGACACAGCCACTGTATTAAGATTCCAGGAACATAGACGAAGCTGTCTCCTCGCTGTGTTGCGAGGTGAGAGTCTAGAAGTTTCCGAGACAAAATAGAAGGATGCAGAAGGTTCCAAAGATGAAACTCCTGGCTCAGGAAAACAGCAGGACGAAGAGGAACAAACGAAGATTCCCTAAGCGGAGATACAGACTCTGGATCCGCCAAAGAAACAGAATCCAAAGACCGAGACAAAGACCCCAGAACTGCCAAAGAAGCAGAACCCGATCAACACCCCAGGAAAATCGGCGAAACAAATCAGGGAACCCATCACTTCTGTCACCCCCTTGCAGTCGACACAGGGGAATATCGAAGAAGGATGGATATTCAATGAGGAGATGAGGCCCATAAGAGCAGAAGAACTCCCCCTGAGTGAGTTCTTCTTTGATAAAAAGAGAAAAGCGGTAGTAAAAAGGGAATTCTACCAGGAGGGAGAGTCGACTGCTAAGAAGTACAAAGTTATGACCGACGAAAAAAATAAAAAGAATGAGCAATTCGCCACTGAGATTGCAGGGACGCTAGGAGTGTATGCATCGGCGAATCAATTTTCGGTCAGACTTTTAAAGAACCAACTCAAAATAAAAAATCGCCTAATCAAGACTCTCGAGGCCAGATTGGCCTCGAATACGAAAAATGCTAAAGGCCAGGTGAGCGTGGAGCAAGAACAGGCCAGATCAGCTGATAAAAATGAAATAGAGGTGCTCAAAACCACGCTCGAGCAAGCACAACTAGTGGTCCAAGACGGTCGGATACAAGCGGGCCAACAAAGGAATTTGATTGAAGAGCTGCGGGCTCGGGCAGAGATCGTTGAAAGCAGAATGATCAACATTGAGATGTTCAAAGCCCAGGCAATCAAAATTCGGAGCAGAATCTCTTCGGCTCAACAGAATTTTCTCGCCAAGATGGGAGCGATCCGAGAAAACTGTCTGTTGGTAAACCAGGTTTCTGAGAACCTAGCTGCCAGAGAAAGGGACGCAGGAGCGGATCGGGTCGCCTTCCAGGAGGTGGTGATAGCCATGAATAACAGAGTTTCCACAGGTGCTCATAGGCTCACCGTCTCAGAACAAACCAGGGGAAATATTCTATTGAAGGAATGGGAGCATAACATCGTCGAGGGAAAGCAACAAGCCCTGAAGATAACCCATTCCTTGGAGGAGGCTTTAAGTTATATAGATGGTGAGCTACTGGGCATCGACAATGGAGGTGACGCCGAGACACTGATACAAATGAATGTGGAACAGATCTCAGTTGATCTGAAAGAAAAGGAAGAGAGAGATTCAACCGATATCTCTCAGTTGACCACGGTGGACATAGTCCAAGTTGATAAGTGCATGATCAAACCCAGCGCTCAGTTATGTGCTATCGACATCATCGATGGACAGATGGAGGATAGGCTACAACAATTGGCCCAAGAATTCTACTTCTTCGAAGCTAGTTGTCAAGCTGAACCGTTGCGGTTAATATCTCAGCTTGTGGACAGATGTATCGCCTGTACTGAGTCCGCACGTCGACAAGCACCTGACATCAAGTGAAGACAAAGTAGGAGAAATGGAGCGATTTCTCTCTCCTCTGTCATAACCGAAATTTTGTGACTATTGAGATTCCCCCTGCTTTGTAAAAATTGTATAAATATATCCCAGAAAGAAATAAAGGGGCTGGACCTTTTTGTGTTATTTGTAATAGAGTTTTACATGGAGAGTTAATACAAGCAGATCTGGAGATTCTCAATTCCGTCACTACTGTATTACAAGTTTGCTTCCTTGTTTCTCATTTTTCCATTTCAATTCATATTCATAATTGATGTGCTTCGTTATACTTTAGTACGACCACTACTATAACGAATGAATTTGGGTTTTCTGTAATTGTTTATTTTCTTTCCTCTGCACCAGCTATCAGCGGTGTAAGACCAATCTGCATTTTCAGAATTCTACATATATTCTTTGTTACATTGGTTATTTCTGACATATTTTCCTCTCCCGTTTATGTCGTGAGATTTTCCCCTGGTAGGAACCTTACACTGTAAACGGCTTAATGTTTTTCTCTCACCTCGCACCTTTTATTAAAATATGATATAGTTACGGGAACGAGCCTTAGATTTGCATCTATATTTTATTTCCGCAACCGTAAGTTCTCTTTTATAAGACCAAACTGAGACAACACTTAACCTCTCTTAAAGTCTTTCATACCTTAACTGTTCCCCCATGACAGTTCCTATACCAACTCAACCTAACGTTGAACCTGGATTACTGAATCAAACACACATTGCCTTAAACCTCTTCCACACCATTCTTAAAACGACAACTAATCAGACCGAACTCGAACGATCATGGACAACCATTGAACAAGACATAACTATTCAGGAACAGTTGGAAGCTAGACAACGCCAACGTAGGAATATTCCCTAGTTTCATTTATTGAAGGTTTTAAGTTTCCCTCCTCTACACCTATCACCCACTTTCGTATGCCTTGACACTATACGTTTAAGCCTTAAGTACAGACTCAGGAACAACACCTACTATGAGCAAAGGGTCATGGAGGAATCTGCAATTTTTGTGGTGGCCCCTACATGGGATTCCTTCTGGGATGCCATTAAAGAATAGTACTACCCTGTTGGAAGCTACGAGGACCAGTACACCAGATGGACGACCCTACGTCAAGAAAGGGACCAAACAGTACCAGACTTCACCAATATTTTCCATACCCTGTGCACCAAATTGGGTATCAAAGATTATGAGCATCATCTGGTGCTCAAATACTGCGGCTGTTTTCATAGATACATTCAAACATAAATGGATTTCCTGGACATCACCTCATTGGGCACAACTTATAGATACGCTATCAAGATCGAGCATAAATTTAAGTAGAAACGATGACAATTTGGATCTACAAACCCCTCATAGCCGAAGCAGGGAAAAGGCAACTCCAACCCACACAACAGGGGACCAATTCATGATGGCTTCCCTTAGGACAACCCATCCAAGCCACAACAAAAAAATAGAAATGAGAAGCTTAAGAAGGACACGAGAAAATGGTGTGAGTACCATACAAGTCCTTGGAACAACACCGACGAATGCTGCTCCAAGAAGTCCCTCGTGGATGAGTTGAATGCTTCCGAGTCAAATCCTGAAGGAGGGAAGTGTATTATCTATGTTGAACCCAATGCCATTGTCACTACCACCAAAGTCCGGCCAAGCGAATCTGAAGAAACAGAGGAAGGGGAACACCTCTTTCACTCGCAGATGTGGGTGAAGGGGGCTCTGATTCACTTCATTGTCGACAACGATAGTTAGAAGAACCTGATTTCAATAGAGGTTGTCAAGAAGATAAACCTTCTAATGCCACCGCACTTGCAACCCTACACCATTGAATGGCTTCATCAAGGAAGAGATCTCCGTGTCAACCAATAATGTTGTCTATCCTACGACATCAAGCCTTTCAAAGATGAGGTACTGTGTGATATTTCTCCCCTTGAAGTTTGTGATGTTCTTTTAGGACAACCATATTTGTGGAAGTGTCATGCTGTGTATGAGTCTATACCCCACAATGTTATTATTACTTTGGGTAGACAATTGTACAGGATCCCAGAGGTGGCACCGCCTACTACTATTTCTTTAATCTCTGCTAAGCAATGACGTAAGGTCATTTCATAGAATAGGAAGTTCGTCTTCTTTGTGATTCATTCTCACAGTAAGAAGAAGTTATC
This sequence comes from Picea sitchensis, assembly GCA_010110895.2. Lineage (NCBI taxonomy): Eukaryota > Viridiplantae > Streptophyta > Pinopsida > Pinales > Pinaceae > Picea > Picea sitchensis. The sequence goes on along the minus strand of SNQJ01S0097622.1, from coordinate 20,280 downwards.
TGCCACATCCATGGCCTCTATGCAACACCTCTCTTTGTAGCAGAAGAAAGTGGAAGGGATCATGGAAGAATACAGAGAAATCTTTGTCTCACCTACAGGGGTACCGACACACTGCCAAGTCAAGCATCTAATTGATCTGACCCCCAACACACCTCTACCTAATGGACCAGTCTATCAATGATCATTGATGGAGAATGATGAAATCATACGTCATATCCAAGAGCTTCTCCAAAAGGGGCACATCAGATCCAGGTACTCCCCTTGGGGAAGCCCGATTGTACTGGTGTAGAAGAAGGACAGGACTTGGCGACTATGCATTGATTACAAATCCTTACACAAAATCATAGTCAGAAACCACTATCCCATTCCTAGGATTGATGACCTTCTTGACCAACTCAAGGGGGAAAATTTATTCAGCAAGATTGACCTGAGGTCTGGCTACCACCAGGTTCCCATTGAACCAACAAATGTCTGGAAGACAACCTTCAAGTCTAAGTAAGGTCTCTATGAATGGCTAGTCATGCCATTTTTCTTAACAAATGCACCAACCACTTTCATGAGGTTGATGGACGATGTATTGAGACCCTTCACCAAATCCTTTGTGGTAGTATATTTGGATGATATCCTCATCTTCATAAGAACGTGGGAGGAGAACATGCGACATATTCAATAGGTTTTGAGCACTCTATGACAACACAAGCTTTATGCCAACTTGGAAAAATGATCTTTTGGCATGAACATGGTCCAATACCTGGGATACATTGTTGATGAGCATGGGGTACATGTTGATCCAGCTAAGATCCAATTCATCTGTGACTGGCCAACCCAACCACACTGACCGAGCTCCAAAGCTTCTTAAGACTTGCCAATTTTTACCGATGGTTCGTGTTGGGATTCTCCCATATTGCATGGGCCCTCAGCCAGGTGACCAAGTTCATATGGGGGAAGGAGAAACAACGAGCATTGAAAGATATGAAACATCATTTTTGCTCAGCTCCAATACTCTCATTGCCCGATCTGCAACAACCATTCGAGATTGATACTGATGCATCTGACTATGTTGTGGGCGCAGTTCTCACTCAACATGGGCATCCAATGGTGTACCATAGTGAGACACTCTCTAAAACTGTCCGTAAATACCCCACCTATGATAAGGAAATGTATTCCATTGTACAAGCCTGCTGTTAATGGAAACATTACATTCTGGGAACAAAGATGATCATACACACTGATCACAAGCCTCTGCAATTCATACAGACATAGGGGGAATTGTAGAATGAACGCCATCATAAGTGCTCCACCTACCCGCAATAGTTCCATCTCAACATCAAGTATAAGACAAGTATCTCCAATTGTGTCGCTGACTGCCTCAGTCATCCTCCTGTGGATACGCTTACCACTGTGCTCTATTCCCGTGGACATGAAACATCGGAGTGGCCCCAACTTTACCAGCAAGATCCGGACTTCGCCACCACATATTAGCTCTTAGGTACAGGTGCCACTATCACTGACACATTCAGGACAAACTCTTATTCCACCTGGGTCATCTCTGTGTTCCTACAAGCGAGCGTGAAAAGATGATTTGGGAAGCCCACTACAGTCGGGTGGCAGGACATTTTGGCATAGAGAAAACTGTGGCCATCCTTCAGAAACATTTTTATTGGCCAAAACTTAGACTGGACGTCAGCAAGTATATCATATCTTGCACTGCCTAAGCCATTTCCAAGATGACCATCAAGAAGCAAGACTTATACACCCCTTTTCCTATTCATGAGAAGCTGTGGGAGTCTATCTCCATGGATTACATGTCTAGTTTGTTGTCCACCAAGCACATAAATGATTGTGTGTTTGTGGTCATTGATCAATTTTAAAATATGGCCATCCTCACAGCCTGTAAGAATACTGTCACAACGGTCAATACTGCCAAGCTCTTCTTCAAACGAGTTTGCGTTCACTTTGGGATACCACATACCATCATCTCCGACCGAGACAACAAGTTCCTCAACACATTTTGGTCGAGCCTCTGGTCCCTGTTGGACACCAAGCTCACAAAATCCACTTCTTTCCACCCCTAAACCGATGGCCAAACCAAGGTTTTCAATCAGATGATTGTGCACATCCTACACATGTACAATTCGAAGAATCCCCATACATGGGACGAGAGTCTCCCATATGTCCAACACAGTTACAACAGGGCTCTCCATAGTTCCACCGACCATACCCCATTTCAGGTGGGTCTGGGATTCCAACCCTTGGGACCCATTGATGTTGCACTTCCTCTTGCCATCGCACATACATAATCTTCCCCTGATTAGTCTGCGGTCGACAAAGCCACCAGATTCATTGAGCGGATTTAACACATCCACCAATAGGTCTAGGAGATTTTGCAGAAATCCAATGCTAAGTACAAGAAACACCATGATAAACACAGGGTACCACACCAATTTCAGGTTGGTGACAAAGTTTGGCTACATTTGCAGAAGGAGCGTCTCACCGGGCCCCATTAGAATCTTTGGCCACTTCGTTATGGGCCTTACACTATCACCAAGGCTATGGCTAGCAATGCTTTTGAGCTCAACACTCCACCATTCCTTAGTCTGCATCCAGTATTCAATGTGGACCTCCTTCGGCCATATTTTCCACCATTTTTGAAAACCTCTGAGATCACCGAACAACTGACACCAACATAGCTCAACCCTGACTACATGGAACAAGAATCCACTGATCAGATAGTGGACACATAGGTCAAGGGAACTCACCAACAACATATCCATATTTATCAGGTTATCAAGGTAAGGCAACTCCTACACCAAGGCAAGTGGCTCACCCAGGGCCAAATCCAACAAAATTTTCCTCACTTGATGGGGGAACTCAATGAAATGGAGACCATTTCTTCCTAAGGGGGGAGGATTGATCTAGATGGTTATTGGTGGACACCCACCTATTCCAACTAGCTCCTCGTGTCCATTTTTGTTCAACATGTCTTTATGTACTGCTTTATAATTGTGAGTTATACACTTCTGGGGCTATCTGAATCCTCACACATTATCCAAGTGGATATGGGTGGCCTCTCTCCTAATCCAATTGGCCTATTTTGTATGTTTTCATGTCAACACATCCTGTTGTACTTTTAGGGCTATTTTGAGGCCCTAAACATTGTTTTTTTGGCTCACCATAAATAAACTGTAGATGGAGTCAAAGTTTGGTGACAAAATGTGTAGTTCTTTGAAATACCTTTCCAATGGGCTATCACACGCCTAAAACAGAGGTTGTATGCAAAAGTTATGACCCTAGGAAGTTGAGGTACCAAATTACACCAACTTACCCATAGGGCCCACATGAATTTTGGCGTTCACCTTCTAGGGTTAGGTTTTTTGATGTCTAGGGTTTTGGAATTCATGAGTAATATGAAAAGGGACTATGGAGCCTCACTGTAATCCATTCTTCTCAGACAGATGCACGTAGCAACCACATCTCTTCTCATAGATGGCTACCACCATTCGAGCAAGTTTCAATTCTGCAGTTTTATAGTTTCAGGATATTTCATTATTTAATATAAGATACTGTTCACTAAATATTTGTGATATTCTTCCTATCTCTATGCTTATGGTATTCAGTTTGTAATCAGTTCATTCCTCTCCTAAATCTGGATCATTAATGGTTAATGGTTATCAAATTTTTTATGGGAGTCTGGAGGATCAAACCCATGACCTCCCAAGACCTTACCCAATCCCTTTACCAATACACCATCACATTGTTTCTTAAGCCTATGTGTGGCAAATTATATTTAAGGTTGATCAAAGTTTTGGCTAGCGGAAAAAAGGGCCAAGTTACCAAGCCCTCGAACCATATCATATGAAATGTAATGTGACCAATACCATATTCCCTGGGGGCCTAAAATATGTATAACCATATGCCAATGTCTGTAGGGAATTAAAACTATATGCCAACACATATGTATAACCATATAACAAATGACCCAACAAATATTTAAATGAAGATCCAACAAAGGAGGGGATCATAGAGGTTTGAACCTGCGACCTCCCCCAATATAGTGCCATGCCTTAACCATTGTGCCAAAGGTTCCTCTTGTTAAGGCATTCCCACTATGTAATACAAGGACAAAAAAGGAACCCAAATACATAAATCTATCCAAATAAATCATTGTTGAGGATAAGGAAAAATACTTTCAGTTGTTCAAAGAATACATGGATGTTTTTTCTTGGAGTATGAGGACCTAAAAACTTATGATAACAACATAATACAACATATAATACCCCTCAATCCTGACACTAAACCTTTTAGTCGAAACTAAGGTAGGTTATTCTACTGCCTACTATTGAGAAGGAAGTAAGAAAACTACTAGATGCTCAAATTATAATACCCCTCAGGTATTCTGAATGGGTAGCAAATTTGGTTCCAGTGAGGAAAAAGAGTGGAGAGATAAGGATCTGTGTGGATTTTAGGAAATTGAATAAATGTTCATTGAAATACAACTACCCTTTTCCTAAGATGGATCAAATACTGCAGAAAGTGGTGGGGGAAAACAAAATATCCATGATGGATGGTTTCTCAAGATACAACTGAATACCAAAGCAAATAGAAGATAGGAAAAAGACAAATTTTACAACTCCATGGGGAACTTTCATGTATGATAAGATGCATTTTGGTTTTATAAATGCAAGAGCCACATTTCAAAGAGATATGGATATAGAATTTGTGGGAGAGAAATACAAATTCATTGTTATATACCTTGATGACATGACTGTATTCTCAAAGACAGATGAGGATCACATCAAGCATCTAAGGAAAACTTTCATGAAGTGAAAAAAAATTGTCTTATATTTAAGCCCCAAGAAGTCTTATTTTTCTATGAAAGAAGGAAAGCTCCTGGGCCATATTGTATCCAAGGAAGGGGTAAAGATAGATCAAGAAAGGGTAGAGAAAATTAAGCAAATTTCCTTTCCTAGGAACAAGAAAGAGATACAATCTTTTCTAGGTAGGATTAATTTTCTGAGAAGGTTTAATTTTTCTAAAATGGTAAAACACATCACTGACATGTTAAAGAAAGATCATGAAGTTAGGTGGACAGGTGAAGCTAAAAAGTCTTTTTATCAGATCAAAGGAGCATTGGGAGAGTCTCTAGTTTTAGTTAACCCGAATTATGATAAGGAGTTCTTCATTTTTTCTTTTACCTTAGAGCATACCATAACTGCTGTGTTTTTGTAGAAAAATGAAGAAAATCAAGATTAACCCATATCCTTCTTCAGTAGAGCTATAAGAGATTCTGAACTGAGATACAATATCCAGGAGAAACAATCCTATGCCTCAGTCAAGGCATTGAACGCATTCAGAGATTACATATTGCACTCCAAGATACTAGCTTATGTACCCACTAGTGCTATACAATCCATTCTCACACAACCTAATAGTGAGGGAAGAAGGGGAAAATGGATTTCCAAACTTTGGGAGTACGATGTAGATATTAAATTCACAAAACTGGTAAAAGGACCGAGACTTGCCAAAATCCTAGTTGAATCTAATTAGAAGGCTCTAGACATGAATTCACTGTCAACAAGCATCATGGCAACATAACCTGAAGGAGATGAAAAATAAGAACCATATTTGAAGGTAATCCCTAAATTTTCTCAATATGGTTTGTATAAGGATATCATCTTTTACCTACAGAACTTAAGCTGCCCACCAACATGGGACAAAGCCAAGGCTAGATCGATTAAACTTAAGGATGTGAAGTATTGCATTTTGGGAGAAAATCTGTTTTGGAAAGATCCAGGAGGAATTTTGTTAAATTGCCTCACCGAAGTGATCCAAGAGGATCCAGGAATGCTCACAGAGGTCCAGGAGGATTCGAAATGCTCACAGAGGTCCAGAAGGATTCATAAATTCTCAAAATTCGATCACCTCAAATTCTCTCAAAAACTCCATCAATGCGTAGAGCTCAGTGATAGATTTCCAAAGACGCAAAAATCGCCTCAAACAATGTTCATATGCAAAATTTATGGATGGTCAAAGTTTGGGTCAAACTAGGGAAAAAGGTTAAATTCAACAGGGTCAAGGTGACACGTGTCACCATTGCAAGGGTGAAATGTGGCATGACCGTATAGGTCGTATAGTGCTGACATGTCATTTCTAGTTGGCAAGGTGATGTGGCTGTTTGTACAGTCTAAGTGGGCTAATCATTTGTCGACACGTGGCAAGAATAAACCAATGAGAGACTGCCATGTGGCAACCTCCCATTGGCTATTAATGGTTAATGGTTATCAATTTTTTATGGGAGTTCAGAGGATCGAACCCGTGACCTCCCAAGACCTTACCCAAGCCCTTTACCAATACACCATCACATTGTTTCTTAACCTTATGTGTGGTGAATTGTATGTAAGGTTGATCAAAGGTTTGGTTAGCGACAAAAAGGGCCAAGGGCCCAAGCCCTCGACCCATATCATATGAAATGTAATGTGACCAATACCATATCCCACGGGGGCCTAATGAAATATGTATAACCATATACCAATGTTTGTAGGGAATTAAAACTATATGCCACCACATATGTATAACCATATAACAAATCACCCAATGAATATTTAAATGAAGCGCCATCAAAGGAGGGGATCATAAAGGTTTGAACCCGTGACCTCCCCCAATATAGTGCCATGCCTTAACTGTTGTGCCTCTTGTTAAGGAATTCCCACTAACTAATACTTAACTCTTACCTAATTTTGTGGAAAAGAGGTTAAGGGGCCCACGCCCTATTTAATGGTGCATGGATCGAGGCCAAGGACACACAGATGAAATATGGTGTCTGAAAGTTTGTGCCTGAGGATAATTACACTTGGAGTCTGCACCATAATGTGTGCCATGGGGTTCTGACGAGGAATTTTATGAACTTTATACTCATTTTTATCGAAATTTCGTAAGGAATTCAATGGCATACTCTGTTTCTGATTTTGAGCAACGTAGAAAAGGGTCATTGTAAAACACAAGCATTTGAGCCTTAATAAAGAGGTCTCTATTGGAAGTGAACCCAGAGATGTAGCCCAAATTGGGTGAACTCCATTATCAAAGTTGTGTTTGTGATTTCAATATTGTTTTTCTGTTTACGCTCAGTTATTTGCAAATTATTCATCCATAAAATGTGTTTGGATAGATAAGTTGATTCACATGTAAATTGAAAACAATCAAGTGATCATTTTTATTTCAAAGATAAAGTAGATGTTATTATGTTTTAAAGATTAATACACATCTAAGTATGTTTTGGATCAGGTTGGTATCAGAGCGAGGTTTGAAAAGTGTTTGTGAGTGAATGCTTACAAGGTCTAAATTCAAACAAGGAGAAGGAAAACATGCAAGTTACAATCTAGATATTGGTTCAAGAAGTTTTACTTGTCGAATAGAAATGAATTCACCGAGAAAATTGGGTCCTTACAAATCCNGAATATTTAAATGAAGCGCCATCAAAGGAGGGGATCATAAAGGTTTGAACCCGTGACCTCCCCCAATATAGTGCCATGCCTTAACTGTTGTGCCTCTTGTTAAGGAATTCCCACTAACTAATACTTAACTCTTACCTAATTTTGTGGAAAAGAGGTTAAGGGGCCCACGCCCTATTTAATGGTGCATGGATCGAGGCCAAGGACACACAGATGAAATATGGTGTCTGAAAGTTTGTGCCTGAGGATAATTACACTTGGAGTCTGCACCATAATGTGTGCCATGGGGTTCTGACGAGGAATTTTATGAACTTTATACTCATTTTTATCGAAATTTCGTAAGGAATTCAATGGCATACTCTGTTTCTGATTTTGAGCAACGTAGAAAAGGGTCATTGTAAAACACAAGCATTTGAGCCTTAATAAAGAGGTCTCTATTGGAAGTGAACCCAGAGATGTAGCCCAAATTGGGTGAACTCCATTATCAAAGTTGTGTTTGTGATTTCAATATTGTTTTTCTGTTTACGCTCAGTTATTTGCAAATTATTCATCCATAAAATGTGTTTGGATAGATAAGTTGATTCACATGTAAATTGAAAACAATCAAGTGATCATTTTTATTTCAAAGATAAAGTAGATGTTATTATGTTTTAAAGATTAATACACATCTAAGTATGTTTTGGATCAGGTTGGTATCAGAGCGAGGTTTGAAAAGTGTTTGTGAGTGAATGCTTACAAGGTCTAAATTCAAACAAGGAGAAGGAAAACATGCAAGTTACAATCTAGATATTGGTTCAAGAAGTTTTACTTGTCGAATAGAAATGAATTCACCGAGAAAATTGGGTCCTTACAAATCCAAAGATGATTTCTTCTAGGCTTTTAATTTAATGAAATCCGTGGTGGGAGAAATGTACGAGGGTCGAGAGAAGGCCAACGAGAAAGGTACATAAAAGAAATTTGAACCAATCAAAGAGGAAGGAGGAGGTGATGAAGGTGGCCCTTCAGAACCCTCCTCACCATCATCCTCATCATCATCTTCTTATGAGGGAATTAAAAATTATTCACATAAAAAGAATCCCTCTAAGAAGTATGATCATAATATGCCTTTATTCAAATTGGATGTCAAGTTCGAATTGCCGATCTATGATGGAGAATTGAATGTCGAGAAATTGGACAACTGGATCAAGCAAATAGAGGTATGTTGCAGGGTTCAAAAGATCACGTACGAAACTACACAGATAAAATTAATTTCTCTTCAACTAAGTGACACAAATTTAATATCGTGGGAGAGTAAGATGCAAGTTGATATTGTTGAAAAGGGTTAAGTAATATCTTCTTAGGATGAATTTACTAAGTCAATAAGAAAACAATTCTATCCACTAGCTTATACTCAAACAACATTTATAGAATGACAACATCTAAGACAAGGTAAAGGCCAAAATATTCAAGCCTATGCACAAGAATTCAAAAAGAAGGCTTTATCCTTAGGGATTCAGTTGTATACTTAAGAAAATATTCTAAAGTATATTGGTGGCATGAACTCATATATTCGTCACACTATTTTAATGTTTAACCCTACTAACATTGATAAAGTGTTTGTACAAGCTACACCTCTGGAGGATAGTAAGGGTAAGCACGTGATCGAAGATAAGAATCCATACAAGTTTGAGAAGAAACCGAAAGGAAAATGGAAGAGCAAGAAGTCAGATACAGTAAAGCAATTTTAAGGAAGACCTACATGTTCCCACTTTAAGAAAAAGAGACATGATGAATCACAGTTTTGGAAACTGCATCTATAATTATGACCAAAGAAGTTCAAGGATAAAGGGAAGTAGAAGATTGTTGCATCAACTCGACAAGATATAGGATCAGATTTTGGATATGAATCAAATATCATGGCAATAAGAAGCAAACCTATATCTACTATAAAATCTAATTCTTTAGTTCAATCTGCCAAATTGGAAAGTGTTATTGATCAAAAGAAAAGAGATGAGATTTTCCATGTCAGGGTTATAGCCAAGCATACATAGGTAGATACTTTATTTGACAGTGGATATCAAGTTAACTTAATATATGAAGCAATTGTTAAGAAGCTAGGTTGTAAGACAACACCTCATAAAAATCCATATCTATTAGGTTGGGTGTGTGAAGATGATAAGTTGCAGGTGACAAAATAGTGTAAGATCAGATTTGCGATTACAACTAAGTTCTTTGACAAGGTTGAGTTAGATGTTGTGCCTCTTGACATTTGCGACATTGTCTTGGGTAGTCCATATCTATTTGATAAGAATGACATATTCTATCATGAAGAGAATAAATATCATCTTTTCAAGGATGGGGTTGAATTTATTATCAGAGCTCATCATATCAAAAATAATGTTTCTTTAGTGAGCACATGGAAAATGAAGAGATTCGTGAGAACAAGTAAATATTTTGTTTTCATCATAGTGAAACCAAAAGAAGAAGATATAACAGATTCTTTATCAGGATGTGATCTAGATCATAAACATGAGATGGTCAAAATAATATCTAATTATGATGAGTTATTTAAAGAACCTACAGTGTTGCCTCCTAAGAAGGAGGTTGAACATGGAATTTATTTGCAGTAGGATGCTCCTCTTCCTAACATTGGAATGTATAAGTCATTAGTGATCGAGAATGCAAATAAAAACAAGAAGGTTCAAGAGTTGCTCGATAAAGGAGTCATCATGCCAAGCTCCTCTCCATGTGGATCTCCTATTGTATTAGTTCCAAAGAAATATGGCACATGGAGGATGTGTATTGACTTCCGAGCACTGAACAAGATTATGGTAAAGAACCATTATCCTCTTCCCATAATTGTTGACTTATTGGATTAATTAAAGAATTTTGTTTATTTCACTAAGTTGGACTTGAGAAGTGTTTACCATCATATGAGAATTGTAGAAAGCGATATATGGAAAACTGATTTCAAAACAAAGTAGGGGTTGTTTGAATGGTTATTTATGCCATTTGGGTTATGTAATGCACTTGCGACATTTATGAGGGCAATGAATGATGTGCTCAAGCCTTACATAGATGATTTTGTTATTTTTTTACTTAGACGATATATTTATCTTTATTCAAAGATGGGAATATCATATAAAGAATGTCGAGACAATCTTGAACTCTTGAAGAAGGATAATTTGTATGTAAAAATGTCTAAATGTGAGTTTGGAAAAACTTCTCTGGTATATTTGGGTTACATTGTAGGGAATGGTCCGCTATAGATAGATCCTGCAAAAGTAGAATTCATTATGAAATGACCCAATCCAAATGTTGCCACAAAAGTCAGGGTCTTCTTAGGAGTAGTACAATAATGGAGGAAATTCATTGCTAATTTCTCCTTTATAGCAACTCCTTTGCATGCATTAACAAGTGTTAAACAAGTCTTTCAATTGGGAGGCAAGAAGAAAAAATCCTTCGAGACATTGAAGGAAAAAACAAGCACCACACCATTTTTGGCTCTACCATATATACAACATCCATTTGAAATTCAAACCGATGCAAGTGGATATTCCATGGGAGTAGTCTTGATGCAATGGGGTAAACCTATATGTTATCATTCCAAAACTTTTACTCAGTCTGTGATTAACTATCCAACATATGATAAGGAATTGTATGCATTGGTACAAAGTGTGAATAAATGGAAGCATTACTTAATGGGAAAGGAGACAATAATTCATACAAATCATTATCCATTACAGTACTTGTAGTCATAGACCAAGCTACAACAATCACGGCATTTCAGGTGGATGGGTTTCTTACAACAATTTCATCTGGTAATCAAGTATAAGAAATGTATTCATAATAAGGTTGTAGATATGTTTTCAAGACCAATGATTAATGCATCCACAATACTAAGGTATAATCCTTTATCTCATGAAAGTTATACTAAACAATATGCTAAGGACAATGATTTTAAAGAAGTGTATGATGCATTAACTCATGACAATTAGCATTCAAATTATTATATGCATGATAATTTGTTATATCATCTTGGAAATATTTTTATACCCAGGGATGGAAGAGTAAATGTAATTAGAGAAGTTTATACATCTCTCATTTCTGGTCATTTAAAGGTTGGTAAGATAGAAACACAGTTGCAAAGGTATTTTTATTGGCCTCGAATAAATGAGTTGGTTTCCAAGTATATAAAAGGGTGTGTTATTTGTGCCACAAGCAAGCCTAGCAACATAAAGTTGGGATTATATACACCACTCCCAATACCTTCTAATCCATGGGAAATTATCTCCATGGATTTTGTAGGGGGTTTTCCGATGTCCATGACATGCCATTACTATTTATATGTCACTGTGGATAGATTCAGTAAGATGTGTATTCTAATGCCATGCAAGAAACAATTCACAAATGAACAAATAACACATATGTTCTTTGCTAATGTTTGGTTTCATTTTGGGATGCCTACATCTATTATATCAGATCGAGACTCTTTCTTTTTGGGAAAGTTTTAGTCTCATTTATGGGAACTCATGGCCATTAAGTTAAAAAAGAGAACCGCTTTTCATATGCAGACAGATGGACAAACATAGGTGGTAAATGGAACAGTTGTATATCTACTTTAAGGATACTGCAACAAGCATCCTAATTTGTGGGATGAGTATTTTCCTTATGTACAACATGCCTATAATCATTCCATGCATTCTTCTACTCAGAAAAATTCTTTTGAAGTATGTTTGGGGTATTTTCCTAAATCAACTATGGAATTTTCTTTTGGAGAAGCAAGAAAAGAGGATAGATAGGATGACACAGATAAAGATAAAAGGGTCATTCAAAAGATCTAGTAAGTATATAGAGCATTACAAGAACAATTGGAGAAAATCCAAGCCAAATACAAGGCTAGGGATGATAAACATCATGTTGATCATCAGTTCGAAGTCGTTGATCAAATATGGTTAATACCAAGCAAAGAAAAGGGGATCGAGATCGAAAAGGTGAGGGAGATTTACCCTCACTTAGTTGCTAAGTAATCAAATATTTTAGTGGTCTAAAAGGTTTCCAATGGGGAGGAATGATCTAAGAGGATCCATGAACGCTCATAGAGGTCCAAGAGGATCTGGAACGCTCACAAAGGTCTAGAAGGATTAAAAAATTATAAATATTTGACCATCTCAAATTCTCTCAAAATAACCATCAATGTGTAGAGATCAACGATAGATTTCCAACGACACAAAAATTGCCTCAGACATAGTTCATATGAAAAAGTTATGGATGGTCAAAGTTTAGGTCAAAAGAGGGAAAAAGGAAAAAGTCAACAGGGGAAAGGTGACTTGTGTCACCACTACAAGGGTGACATGTAGAACGATTGTATAGGGCATTCAATGCTGATGTGGCAGGCAGGTGATGTAGCATGTCCACTTATCAAGGTGATGTGGAAATTCATACAATCCAAGTGGGATAATCGTTTGTCAACATGTTGCAAGAATAGACCAATGAGAGGTTGTCACATGGAAGCCTCCCATTGGCCATTAATGGTTAATGGTTATCAAAATTTTTATGGGAGTCTGAAGGATCGATCCCGTGACCTCCCAAGACCTTACCCAAGCCCTTTACCAATACACCATCACATTGTTTCTTAGCCTTATGTGTGGCGAATTATATTTAAGGTTGATCAAAGGTTTGGTTAGTGGAAAAAAGGGCCAAGGGCCCAAGCACTCAACCCATATCATATGCAATGTAATGTGACCGATACCATATCCCTAGGGGCCTAATGAAATATGTATAACCATATACCAATGTTTGAGGGGCATTAAAACTATATGCCACTGCATATGTATAACCATATAACAAATCACCCAACCAATATTTAAATGAAGCACCAACAAAGGAGGGGATTGAAAAGGTTTGAACCCATGACCTCCCCCAATATAGTGCCATTCATTAACCGTTGCACCAAAGGAGCCTCTTGTTAAGGCATTCCCACTAACTAATACTTAAATCTTATGTAAGTTTGCAGACATGAGTTTAAGGGGTCTGTGCCCTATTTAATGGTGTGTGGACTGAGGTCAAGGACATACAGATGTAGTATAGTGTCTCGAATTTCATGCCTAAGGGTTTAGACTTGGAGGCTACACCGTAATGCATGCCATGGGGTTCCAACACATAATTTATGAACTTTATACTCATTTTTATCGAAATTTCACAAGGAATTCGATGGCATACTCTGTTTCTAATTTTGAGCAATGCAGAAAAAGGTTATTGTAAAACTCAAGCATTTGAGCATTAATAAAGAGGCCTCTATTGGAAGAGGACCCAAATACGTAGCCCAAATTGGGTGAACTCCGTTATCAAATTTGTGTATGTGATTTTAATATTGTTGCTCTATTTACGCTTGGTTATTTGCAAGTTATTCATCCTTAAAGTGTGTTTGGATAGATAAGTTAGTTCACATGTAAATTAAAAACAATCAAGTGATCATTTTTATTTCAAAGATCAATTAGATTTTATTATGTTTTAAAGATTAATAAGCATATAAGGATTTTTTGGATCAAGAAGAAATTGAAGGCATTGCCACTGAGTTTCACAAGGGAGTATGTGGGGTCACCATTCTTGGAGAGCCACTACATACATGATCCTCAGAGATGTTTATTACTATACCTCATTGTTTTATGATATCAATTGAATGGTCAGAGTTGTATAATTCCATATGTTTGTAGAGAATAAAAAGTTGCAGCCCCTCCCACTGAGACCTATTAACACTAAGACACCTTTTCAATAGTGGGGACTAGATTTCATTGGTGAAATCAATCCAAATTCAAGTGGGAATCATAAATGGATTTTGACAGCCACAAATTGTTTTACAAAGTGGGTAGAGTCCATCCCCAAAAGGGAAACAATAGACATAGTTGTCATAAAGTTCCTTGAGGAGAATATCTTGGCCAAATGTGGGTGCCCAAGAAAGATCATCATTGATAATTCCCAAGCCTTTAAGCCTACCAAATTGTTACAATTTTTCCAAAACTATAGCATATAATTTGGACACTCTACTACTTACTATCTGTTACAAGGGAAAAAATATCTATGGCCAAGGGTAAACCACAACAAACAGGTATGACTGCAGAAATCAACTCAATTCCATTGTATGCTATATAAACTAATGTGTAATATAAGAAAGAGGCCTACCTCGATCCAATGTTCGATGATGTTCCACCGTTGAGCACTTCGACCCAAAGATTTATACTTGCAACAATTTCTCAACAAACAAGCAGAGCAAGTACATAGTGATAATACAAAGGGGTTAGCACATTAGATACCACAATCCATTAATAAACATTACAAAAATTCCCATGGATAATAATAATATATTTGCACGATACCAATAGGATGGGAAAGGAGTATTTCTATTAATAATTGATCAGCAAAAGTGACAATATTACAGACTTCCATGTAGGCACGATTCGAAACCAAGAAACCAAGTTCCTTCCAACTGGGTCTCCACCACTTCAATCCTCCACCAAAGGCAAGCTCATAGGAGAGAGACAATGAGGTTCTCTCAACAAATAGAGAAAGAGCTTGGGGGCTGAACACTATGTTCAGACTTGAGGGACAAAGGGACGCAGACTCAATATGAAGTAATTTCTCCAGACTAACATTTCTCTCGAAGTTGAATACTTTCTCCTCTTTTCCATAGCTCAGAATTGTGCTTTTATAGTCTTCCAAATGAAACTGAAGGGTCGAGTTGAAGTGTTTCCAGTATGCGAAAGGCCAAGGATCAGAGATCTCCTCTCGTGACATGGAAACCCGAATCCATTTTTGTATTTTCTGGCACAAATCCTGATATACGCAGGCTATAGGGGAGCAGCCTGCGTATACGCATGTTGTATAGCAGATAGGGCGTGTATATGTGGAAAAATATGTATTTTTGGCTCTGGATTCATCAAAAAGGGATGACAAGTCTGCATAGGGAAGTGGAAAAAGGCCCTCTGTGCAAGATAGTAATGGTGAGGAAAATCTTGCTATAACAGATGCCCCCTAATGTGTGAGATTAGAGGAGTATCTGTGATGGACGAAATACATTATAAATAACCTAGAAGTGGAGTGGTGTAAACCCATTTGGACGAACTCGATTTCTCATTACATTTTGTATTGACTTTGCATACATGGCTGCCAAGAATACAGTGTAGATCCATGTGGAAAATATACTAAATAAGTGTCCATGGCCATGAATAGGAAAATACAAATGAGGTTATATGCTGAAAGTTGTCATAATCAAGAACAAGGCCCTGTAGAACCAGTCTCAAAACCAATCTGAAGATATCTGTATACAATGGAGTATAATTTGGTGTCCCATGATTACTGTAGTCAAATAGGTGCTGGTCCAATGAAAAGGAAGCAACATCTTAGGAAAGCTACGACCACATAGTGATGTCTTCGAGTCTTCTACACTATCCGCCAAGGGTGCAAGTCTACATCATGTGAATAAAGGAGTTGAGGTCAAACACAATGAGACATCATTTGATTACCGATCATTGAGGTATACCATTAACAAACGTGAGACAACCTACCAATAATGAAAGTAGGTATCAAGGCACCTAGTACATTCCTACAAGTGTGAATAAAGGAGTCGATGTCGAACACCTGAGGAATCCATTGATCAAGAGACATTGATGTATTCCCATATGTCAATGGTGAGAGAGCCTGCCACTAATGATAGCAAGTCTCAAGGTACTCATAAAACTCTAGGTCCCATATCCAAAATAAATGAGTTGAAGTCGATGGAAAGAGACCCGCTGAAAGGAGAGCATTAAGGCATCTTTCATCAGTCAAAATGAGGAGCAAAGGAGGAGCTTCATAATTTGGTGGAGATTGGGTGAAGAACATGTTCACAAACCAATGGCCCTGTGCATATTTCACGTGTTCCAAATGCAAGTGGTACATGAAAAAGACCCTATGAATAGCAGCCAATGATAAAAACTGCTGACAAAGCCTAGGAAATCACCAATAAGGATAATGGAATCCAAGACACTACATGAATCCCAAAGTGTGAATAAATGTCTTACCGTTGAACACAAGGGGAACCACCCAGTCAACGACCAATGATGAAATGTCGATTGTTGGGTTCAAGGTGACCTACCAATGATGAAATAGGGCCAGGGTGCATGATAAGACCAAAGTATCATGTGATTCTGAGACAAATTGAGGGTATGGACGACATGCAAAGTCAATATTTCTGAGGAGTGGCTGACACAGCTTGATAGAATTCCTTTGAAAAAGAGCATGAGACAAATGGTGGACTCTGGCAGCATAGACTCAATGATGTGACTATTAGATGCAGGAGACATCAATAATGTTCTCTATAGGGACTGAAAGAGTAACTAGTCGGTAGAGAAAACTCTGTAACGAGATTAGCTTCCTAAGGCCATGCTAAACCCAAAATTATGATGAAACAAGGAATCAATAATTTTGTGCTCTGTTCAAAGGCGACACGACTACTGCCAATTATAATATAGTACTCCCTTCCCACCTATCTCTTTGTTTTTTCATAAAAAATGAATGCTATGATACAAAGGAGGAAACAAGTGTTGCAAGTAAGAAAAAATAGTTCCAACAGTGTAACATACCTATGATCAATGCAAGGAAATGCATGCGGAAGATGGACACTCAGGGTAATGTTCCCTCTAGGGTATAGGGTGTCAAATTGCGAAGGATATAAAAAAGGCTTTGCTTGGTTGAGGATGAAAAATTTGCTTAGGCAACGGTTTATAACGCAAAGCGAGAACTGAATAAAGGCTCAATACTGCAAGCGAGGGCATGAGATGCAATCACAACTTAACAACAAAAAATGTCCTTTTTTATGTCTTTTAGTCTACTTGGTGTAAAAAAGGGATAAACTTGTGCTAAATAGACATCTTTTTCAAATCCAATTTACGAGTGTGAAAAAGACAAGTTCACTCGGCGATATTTTCTATTTTTGGTAACGAGTCAGAAAAGAGATTAACTAAGGCTCATGACCTTTCAAATCCAATTTAATGGGTGTGAAAGGGACAATTCACTTGACAATATTTTCATTTTTTAGACGAGTTGGAAAAGAGCTTAACTAAGACTCGTTATGCTATTCTAATCAACATGTAAAGGGGGAGGCCAAGGCTCCCTTACCGGTCTTCTGCGGAAGGTCAATATCTTACGAAGAACCGACACAAGCTTGGGAAGACCCAAATATCTCCAAGTCTAGGAGAACAAAGTGCTAACATAGGTTATCGTCTATGTGTTATATCAGATAATGTCTCTTCCTGGAAAATACATAGGCAGAGGCATTGGATACCCCACAAGACCATCCCAATCAAAGGGAACCTCGTCAAGACTTGGAGGGAGAGAAATTGGGAAGAGTAAAACTCTCTCTTGTTCAGAAGGTGAAGTAATAGAAATGATAAGGACATGGCATAGAAGGTATAGAACCAGAACCAGAAGAGCGGGATCGAACAAAAATTGCATTGGTGTGACCGCTTCCTTAGACTTGTCACTCTCCGAGAGAAGAGTGGGGTCAATCGAATATTGCATCGATACAACCACTTCCTCAAACATTGGTTGAATAGGATGTGAGAGAACAAGGTCAAGAGGTGCATCACCCCAAAAAAAAAGAGTTTTTCCGGTCGAATATTGCATTGACACAACTGTTGGTTGAATAATATGTAAGACAACATGTTCAAGAGACGCATCACTCCCGAACATAGGAGAGGTTTCGGTCAAATATTGCATCGACGTGACTGTTGGTTGAAAAATATGCAAGACAACAAGGTCAAGAGACACATCACCCCCAAACATAGGAGAGGTGTCGGTCGAAGATTGCATCGACACAACCACAGGTTGAACAGGATGTGAGACAACAAGGTCAAAGGATGCATCAACCCCTAAAGGGAAAGGGGTGTCAGCCAAATATTGCATCGACATGACTATTGTATCAACCAAAGAAGGAATAGAATGTTGTGAAACCATAGATGGCTTAGAACCCAAAGGGCTCTTAGGTGTGCCCCATGCTTCTGGTATCCCAACAGTAACAGGACACAAACAAGTAAGGTGACTTCCTTCACAAGTTCTGCAAAGGAATATAGGCTTACGTCTGAGACGTCTAGGCTTATCAATCATATGAATGTCCCCAACACGACTTGCAGTGGCTGGTGAAATGATCCTAGCATGACTTGCAGAGGCTAGTAGAAAATCTCCAACATGACTAGCAGAGGTTGGTGATGGATCCCCAACATGACTAGCAGAGGCTGGTGATGGATGTGCAGTGTGACTCACAGTGACCAGACATGTTCCCCTAGCATGACTTGTAGCGGCTAGTTGCAAGTCTTCAACATGACTCGCAGAGGTTGTCGACCAATCTCCAACATGACTAGCAGAGGTTGGTGATATAATGCCAGTATGACATGCAGTGACTGGACTTGTGCCCCCAACATGAATTGCAGCGGCTGGTTGCATGTCTTCAACATGAATCGCAGAGGTTGTCGACCAATATCCAACATGTCTAGAAGAGGTTGGTGATATAATTCCAGTATGACATGAAGTGACTGGACTTGTGCCCCCAGCATGACTTGCAACGACTAGTTGCAGATCTTCAATATGACTCGCAGAGGTTGTTGACCAATCTCCAACATGGCTAGTAGAGGTTGGTGATATAACTTCAGTATGACACACAGTGACTGGACTTGTGGTGGTGGTGAATTGCGGCATTTGAGACCAAGGTCCAAGGAAATATCGATTTTGAGGAATTGTAGGATAGGAAGGATCCTGTTTTACACCATGTCCCTGTCCGACAAGATAGTATCCTCCTCCATAATGATACATAAAGGGTTGTAAGGGCATCGACATTGAGGAAGCCGCTTGCGGAGAGAAAGAGACATGACAAGGGTTACTCATGTGAGGATATATGTTGCCCCCAGACGAAGGAACTTCGTGAGGGGGGTTTCCCATACTATAAAAATAATTCCCCCCAGATGAAACACCAGAGGGAAGATGGAGGTCCGCCATGGGAAAAGTGTTTGTAGGAATCAACATAGCGGAAGAAGGATAAGTGGATGGAGTGTAATAAGTAGAATGATTGCTTAATTGGGCACTCACTTCTCGCATAGTGGATTCACAGGAAGGAATATTCCAACCTCCTACCGTAAGAGGCGTTTGAAGTATATTGTTATCACTGAAATTTCATCTGCACATGGCGACAAGAACTCCACATCATCAAAACAACAATGAAGTCACTCATGGCACTGAATTAGTTTCACAGCACTCCAGAAGGGCAAAAGTTTTTACAAAGTAACCAAAAATTGAAGGGCGCTTTACAACAACTTGATGCGCGCGCACATGCGCGGGTAAAAAACGTGTTACGAGCGCATGCGCGCACGACACGCGACTGTCAACACAAAAACCCGCGCATCTGTTAATACAGTGCATTAATTGCATAAGTCGGCCTCCTAACCGCCCACAGACCGGCCCCCAAGATGATTTGACCCTCAAATCAGATCCGGCTCTGCAAAATCGGCGGATGAATGACCTAAATAAACCCTAATGCGCCCCTATTCACACTTGGAGAAAGTTATGCGACCGCCCGTGAAGTTGCTATAAAAGGCCATGAGGGGACACTGTTTTGGCAGGGAATTCGAAGCAATGTTATGCTGTCCAGATGATTCAGAGCTGATGAACCCAACAGGGTATGTAGAGCGGTCTCCATTTTGCTCACCTGGTGATCATTTGAACGCGAACAGACTGGCGACTCCGCTGGGGAGTTTAGGTATCAAATCCTCCCTCAATTGGGTTTAATTCGCTTTCCTTTTGTTGTTTTTAACTTGCAGGGACTCAA
>SNQJ01S0097621.1:23189-36381 GCA_010110895.2 Picea sitchensis | reverse complement strand
TTAATTTTTGGAGAAACGTGGGGGATGAGTGACACTTGGACGACAGAGAATTTTTAGAGGATTGTCATTAAAAATTAAATTAATAATGATTTAGGAAAGTAGGTGGGTCTCAAATTTCTATAAAAGAAGGGGAAAAGAAGGAATAAAGAATGAACGATTAGCGTAATGTTACGCTGCCTGATTGTGGCTTGACTGATTGCTTGTGAGGAGTTGGGAATTTCTCAGCTGTATTGGAGTGGTAGCTCAACCTTGGAGGCAAGCTGAGAAGCTAGTCTTATCTTTGGATTTTGTGTGGCCCCTTTGTGGCTCGGGGGGCTAAGGGGTAAGCAGAGTACCCCTAGCGATTGGCTGGGAGGTACCGGTGAGGTCGCTACGGTCGGCAAGCAGGAGTGGCAAGGAGCGCGGGACATCAACCGAGGCGCGGACATCAATTGAGGTGGTCGAAAGGGAAAAGGTATGCGCGTCATTTAGTAGAGTAGAATGAAGTAGGTTATGATTAGATCTTCTTATGTAATTGAAGTCTAGACGAATGAATGTTTAATTTCAATCGATGTTGGTTATCGTTGGGCTAGATGGTTGTTCTTCAATTGCTTACATCCAGTGGATTGTTGTGTTTTTCAATGTTGCTGCAAAATTTTACTGTGTCACCTTGAGTAATCATCCAGCCTCATAATTTTCTTTTATTCTCCCTCCCCTACGACTAAATTCACTGTGCATTGTGTTACTGAAAAACTCTGTCGGCTAATTCGTTTGGAATGCTTACTCCGACGTAGTTCTGAAAATTTGTTTGGTTAAATTGTTAATGAATGTGGATTTCTGGAATTTTCGTTTTTATATTTCGTTGCTGTTGTTGATGATAGTGACACGTTTCTGGGGAAAAGATTTACTGTGTGGGTTTTCTTTTGTGTTATTATATTGGGTGTTTTTATTATATAAAGTGGGCATTATTATATTGAGCATTCTGCATTCGATTGGGCACTCCTGGAGATTTATTCGGCACTCTGCATTCTGGTTTTCAATTCGGCATTTATGAACTTCGATTTGGCATTTGCGTTCTATGTTTGAGCATTCATGAATTCCGATTGGGGTTTTGCATTTCGGGTTGAGCATCCTGCATTCGATTGGGCATTCCTGGAGATTGATTTGCCATTTCCATATTCTGGTTTTCATTTATGCCTTCATAAATTTCGATTGGGCATTTGCCTTCCGGGTTTGGGCATTGGGCATTCTGGATTCGATTGGCATCCAAATTTTGTTCTGGCAACTCGCATGACAGTCTGTAGATGCGCTTCTTCAACAGTGCACGTTTTTCTGTGGGTGTTTTAATGGCATTCACTGATATATATATTGGGCGTCTTTTTGTCTGCGGTTTAAATGTTTTAATTGATCTACGTTTTATTTATGATGAGCGTCCCCATTCGTGACGTGGGCATTTTATTCAATTTATGTTTGGCTGTGTGTGTCATATCGTTTTTAATGACTGAGTGCGTACCTAATTCTGCAGGCGTTTGTACATATATGTGCGTTATTTTTGCGTTTTGTTCGTGTGTTTCATTTAGACTGGGCAATGTATCAGTTGCGCATTTTTTATTTATTTATTTGGGCTGCGTTTTGATCGTGTGTTTCATTCAGACGGGGCAATATAATAGTTGCGTTTTTCTATTTTGGTCTATGGTTTTTGTTCGAGCGTTTTTCCTGACAGCCTGTTAAATTGGGAAGTCGAAATCTTAATTAACGGGTCGAATAATAGATGGTTCAATTTATCATATAATTTTCAAGGCACATACACCTACGGATTTAGCAATGTATTAATCTGTAATTAAATGTAATGTTTAGACCTACCCAATTCCAGTGGAATGACCACGAATTTTAATACTGTAGAAGTTAATTCAAATTTAATGCAAATGTTTAGCCTCCCAAATGCAGTGGAACGCACCCGAGTTTAATTTACTGTAGCAGCTATTTCAACTTTTAATACGAACGTTTTTGCTGCCATGAATCCAGTAGACTGCCACGATTCCAATGGGACTGCCCACGATTTTATTTCTATAGCAAGCGATCTCGTAAATTTAATACCAACAGTTTCCTTGTTGCCCCTACTTCAATGATAGACTTTACAATACAGTGTTGGTATTTAATGATGTAAATTTTTAATGATATAAATTTTATAAAGGTTGTAAAAGTTTGTAATGATGTATAGAATTAAAGATTGTAAAGTTATGATGATGTATAAACAGATTGTGGTATTAAATTAACCAATATTTTTACTTTAAGGAATGTAAAGTTGTAATGTTGTATAAACTTTAATGATATAAAGTTTATCATGAGTGTATAAAGTTTATAATGATGTATGATGTAAGGTATATAATGATGTATAAACTTCAATGATGTAAAGTTTATAATAAATGTAGTTATTGTTTATCTATCATGATGTATGCACTGATTACAATGGAGACTCCCGGATTTAAATGATGATTGGATTCTTGATTATGATGCTTGATTAAATCATGCACCTGGAATTAAGTAGAATTTTGCCTTGACTTTTGTCATTGCTAGATAGGTTTACTATGTTAGTTCTCTTGCGCCATGAAATTGGTGTTACATAGGTTGGTTTTTAGATGCCTTCACGTCTTGATGATCGTTGATGATGTCTTTATTTTAGTCATTTTATATTATTTATCCGATGAGGTAGGCTTAAGTAGCTCCATGGTTAATTGATGTTAGACTTGATGGAATGAATTTTTTATGATCGTTGATGTTGTTGGTTAGCTTAGTCGGTTGGATTGTTTATGTCGGGTGGGATATAGACACCTCTTGTAGCTTAGTATACATGTCTGTGTGTAATTCCGGTGGGAGGAATCCAGTGCCGTATCAAGAGTCTCGGGCTGTTTAAAGGCACAGTTTCCACTCTTGCGACACACTTTGAGCCGTATCAGTAGTCTCGGGCTGTTTAAAGGCACAGTTTCCACTACTGCAACTCCCTAAAAGATTTATTAGTTTCTGCCTGAGCATTCGTCCAGGAGCCTGTCTAATCTTCTTTCGAGAAGACATAAGACTAAAAGCCCTGCTTTTCTGTGCAGAAATAGTAAACTCTATTGTTGTATTCTTCCATCTGTGACTGTACTGTACGTAACACCTGGTGTCATTTTCTGCTTACAGCTGCTAGTTGTACGCCCTATGTCTAGGGGCGTTTATGTCTTGATGTCACTGTGATATATCGGGGTCGTCTTTTTGTGTTCCTTTTGCTTGTGACTTGTTCTAGGTCGAGTTACTAGTTTCTTCCTGAGCAGTCGGCCAGGAGCTTGTCTAATCTTCTTTCGAGAAGACATAAGACTAAACGCCCTGCTTTCCTATGCAGAAATAGTAACCCTAGCACCATGGATTCTTCCCTCTGTGTTCTTACTGTGCACCCCCAGTATGTCTTAATGTTTGTGTTGTGTTCCTTCAGTCTTCTTGTGATGAACATCGTGGTTGCGTCTTGTTGGTTGTCGAGTGGCGACGTAGAGTCAAGGGTGTTTGTTACTTCTACACATGCGCACACACCTTAAACAAAAAATAAAAATTGCACCTGTTTTCAGAGCTGTTGTCGTAACGAGGATGTCGCTACTTCAATAATACCAAGAATAAACCATAAACCAAGAATAAACCCCATTTTCAGTTTGGATGGTCAATTGTAAGAAAAAAGGTATACTCTAGGTGTTAAGTACCTATACCATATCTGAAAATATACTTCAATAATACCAAGAATAAACCATAAACCATTCACCATAAAATGAACACAAGAAATAGACAAAACCCTTCAGGTAGGGTAACACCATATATTAATCCTTATGGAAGGAAAAAACTCCTCAAGCAATCCTTGCTTGTACAATCACAATATTCTTCACTATGTTTCATTACAGCAACACCATACAATGGATCCTATTATGGAAGGGATCCTCCCATGTTCACTTNGACCACTTTATATAGTGATACCATCACCTAAGAACATTCTAGAGGAGGAATCTTCTAGAAGTAGAACCTTCTAAGAAGTCCTCTTACATTTATTATATCTAATTACCCATTTATTATATATAACTACCATAGTGGAATAATATAGTGGACCTAGTGCACCTTACATTAAATTCCCTCCAGTATTATCACTATGGGCCCTATGGGCCCCCTCACTACCTCTCTAGCTACCTTACACTAGGAGCCTCGGTTCTCTAGAAGAGTATTCTCAGGTATAATTCTAACCCTTTTTCGGGCCTTAGGGACTAAATTTACGAAAAAGGAACCCCCACAGAGTCCATAGTTAAGCTCTTTTCAGACTCCCTAAAATTGAAAAGATCGTCGAGTGACCTTGTTCCTTCACACTCATTAAAATGGTCTAGAAGAAGATCCCATACAGACTCCATAGTTAAGATCTTTTCAGACTCCTTGAAAATGAAAATATTTCCAAGTGATCTTGTCTTTGTCACACTCGTTAAAATTATTTTGAATAGACGTTTATTCGGTCCTAGTTTACCCCTTTTTTGAACCGGCCAGACTATCTTCGAAAAATGGTACCCCAATGGAGTCTCCTTTTACGATTTTTCAGACTCTCTAAAAATGAAAAACCGTCGATCTTACCTTCTCTGGACTCGTTAAAACCACATGGAAGGATGTTACCATTGTATCCTATTAATCGCATTTGCCTACCTACGTCTTTGGCCTAATTCTAGCTCCATGTTGCTCTCAACTAAACCATCTGAAGCATGCCTTATACACAAGCCCTATAGCACTTTCCCTCTATGTCTTGACACCTTTGCCCTTGGAGGATTTTTCCTGAATGTCCTTTTCCTACATATGTCTCCTTGCTCTAAGAACCAGTATGTTCCTTGCACCTGGAACTAGTATGTATGTGACACTCGTTCCTCCTTTATAACATACCATTCTTTTATTCTTTTTCAAGCTTTCCAAAATTATTGAAAAAGACAAAAAAAAAAATCAAATATACCCCAAAAAGAGGAAGGGAAAAGTATTTTCTTTTTGTTGGCAGCAAAATGAGTCACCCTTGGACAAAGCACATCCTTCTGTTTGTTCGTCAAGCTCTGGAATTTAACATGACCTTAGGAAGCTATTATCATTACATAGAGTTGTGTCCTCCTCTGTTTGATTATTCTTCCAAACATATGGAGAGTTTGCATTGCCTCATGCATCGTGAGCTTATGTCAATATCATGTTGCATGAGTCTCATCATTTGTCTTGTTGTTATCCAAGGGAAGTTTTACCAAGATTGAGTTGGCCCCTCTACATTTTTTCTCTTGATCTCATTCCTGACCATCCCAAAATCCTAATCAAGTCTTTGTTCGAAATCAATGAAGCCCTCAACCTGATCATCAAGATCCTCTAGTTTGTTCTCGATGAGTTGTTGAAGACCTCTAGGTAGTGAAGTTGTACACTCATATTACACTCCTACCCGAGTTATGAAGACTGTGAAGTTGTTGCACGAGCTCTGAAGGCCTCATATCTAGCCATCGGGCATCATTATCCTCTTGAAGATGGATACTATACATGTATATATTTTTTATTTCGAGATGTAGATGCATTGTGTATTGCTCGCGGATACACTTTATATAGTTATATGACATGGATCTGCAATGTATTTGATTGGAAACCATGATTTATTTCATCCTGAGCATGGGTATGCCTGCCTCAGTGAGACAATTGTTATTTTGCAGAAGACACCTCCTGAATTATGGTCCTTGGGCTCACTTGCTTCGTACATTGGTGAAGATTGTTAATGTATTTCGGTCATGAGATGCTCTTCTGACCTCACACATTAGGGGGCATCTGGTCCTGGCCATGCATGGCCGAGGGTTCGTCCAAATACCTAGCTCCTTCTAGCCTCTAAAAGAAGGGGTAGGGGTCCCATTTGGAAGGAGGAAAAATATAGCAACGAAACTCTACCCATAGCATTTTGTTCCATCGTCAAATTTCCTTTTTTCATGATTTTGTCGATCCACGTGGGTTTTTTTGGGTCAGCCAACATGTACACACACGCAGTGATGGATTAGGGCGTGTGGGCCTTTATAAAATAGGATTTTGAAAGAGTTGTTCAATAGTGTTTGGGAAAAGAAGGGATATGAGTTGGCATGATGTCATGTAAGCATGTGTGGTGCAATTTAGGGTTATAACACCTTTATAGCCTATAAAAGAAGGGGTAGGGTTCCCATTTGAAGGAGGAAAATAAGAGTAAAGAAACTCTACCCATTTTGGTATTCCCCTTGCCCTAATCTTTTGCAACCATTGTGTGAGAACTGAAGAGGAGAAGCATATGGGGAAGTGGTTGGTGCACAGTTGAAGAAGAGACCGGGACCAGATTCGAGGAGCAGTAGTCGATCTCACCATTTTAAGTGACTTTTGTGAGGTTAATAGAAAGAATTACTTTTCCTGTCCCGCCATATGAGGTGTTCAATATTCAAATTTGGTTTATACTTTTAGAACCTCTAACCCACTAATTCATATATGAGATGCATGTTCATACTTCTTTTTTTGTTTATTTGTGAATGTAGGTTAGATTTGGGAGGAGACTTGCAGTCAAGGAGAAATCAAACGCAAAAGGATCAACACCAAGCGAGGGGTTCAAGGTAGAGTTATTAGATCCTTTTATCCTTGTGTTTTATGCATGAATTTGGGGTCTATGTCGGGGTAATAGTAAAAAGTAGGAGACTTTCGAAGGTTATTTTTGCATGCATTACTAAACCCTTAGTTCTAGTCCATAGGGGGATTTCCCACCCACAACAATACTTCATCCCTGTGGGCTCTTACTTTAGGTATGATGTCATGGTCTTGAAAAATGCATATGTTTCTTGTGTACTTTTGACTCTCGATTTGATGTCTAATTCACTAGAGCTTACAGCTGCTAAGTGAACCACTTGCATACTTATACTAAGGGAATCAACCACCCTATTCTCCTTTCCTTTGATATGTTTGATTTAAAAATCAAACTTACTAAGGAGATCCATCCACCTACCTTGTCTCACATTGAGTTTTTGTTGGTTGAAAAAATACCTCAATCCATTATGGTCTATCATAAGTACAAATATTCTACCTAAGAGGTAATGCCTCCACATTTTTAAAGCATGCACTATGGAAGCCAATTCCATATCATGGGTCACATAATTGACTTTATGTTCATTCAATTTTCTAGATTCGTAGCAGATCACATGTCCTTCTTACATAAGGAATCCTCCAATCCCTTCCTTGTAGGAATCTTTACACACAAAGAAGTCCTTATTTGGGTCTGCAATCTTCAATACAGGTGCATTAGTTAGAAGGAATTTCATCTCTTGAAACCTTTCTTCACATTCTGATGTCCAAATGAGTTTAAACCCCTTATTATGAAGGGAGGTGATTGGGAAACCAATCTTGGAGAATCCCTTTATGAACCTCCTATAGTATCCTACTAGACCCATAAAAAATCTAATATCAGATACATCATTTGGGGTAGGGAAATCGATGATGGATTTAATCTTATCAAGATAAAATACCACTCCCTCTTCATAAATAACATGGCCTAAGTAATGGACTTGTTTATGGAAAAAGTCACTCTTACTTATCTTGGCATAGAGATGATTTTCTCTTAATACTTGGAGTACTATCTTGAGATGTTCTTCATGTTCTTCCCTATTATTGTAATAGATTAGGATATCATCAATGAAAAACAACAAAAAAATATCCAATAAATTTATGAATATGTTATGCATTAAGAATATAAAAGTGGTTGGTGCATTGGTAAGCCCAAATGGCACCACCACAAATTCATAGTGCCCATATCTTTTCCTAAAGGTTGTCTTGTGGATGTCGTCACATTTAATTCGGACCTGATGGTATCCAGACCTCAAGTCAATATTGGAGAAAATTGTAGCACCCCTTATTTGGTCAAATGAGTCATCGATCCTTGGCAAGGGATACTTATTCTTGATTGTAATCTTATTGAGTTGTCTATAATCTACACACAATCTGAGGGTGCCATATTTATTTTTCAAAAACAAGGCTGACACTACCCATGGAGACACACTAGGCTAAATGTAGCATTTGTCCCATATCTCCTTCAATTGTAGTTTGATATCAAATAGCTCTGGTGTACTCATTCTATAGGGTGTTCTAGACATTGGCACCGCTCTTGGTACAAGTTCTATTGAAAATTCAATATCACTTATTGGAGGTAGACCTGGAACCTTTTCCGGGAATACATATTTATATTCTCTTAATATGGGATGGTCCTCTAGGTTGGGTTTGTCGTTCTCAATAGAGTTCAACACGTGTATTGCATATAAAGGACATCCCTTTCTGCAATGCTTCTTCACTTGGAGGGATGATATTTGTCTCATTGAGACAAGATTTTGAATCCCTTGTAGGGTTACCCTTATTCCCTCTTAATTTTCACACTCTAAAGTTTTACTATAATAGTCCAACTTGGTTTTGTGGGAATCCAGCCAGTCCATGCCAATAAACAGGTCATAATATCCTAAAGGGAGTATTTTTTGGTTCGCTTGGGTGGGAAACCCACTTATAACGAATTGGCATGTTGTTATGACCTCTGTTCCTTTTCTTTTGGTTCAAGTGGCTAGTTGTACCAGCCATGATTTAACATGTTTAACTTGTTGAAATTTATATTTATCAAGAGTTTGAGGTGAATCATAACTCAAATTAGAACCAGGGTCAATTAAAATGGAAACAAGATGGTTGGAAATCGTACATTCCATCTCCACCAGTGAAGCTTGGTGGTCATGTTGTCTATTATCCAAGGCTGCATATATTTGTGGCATGATCCTAGCCAAATCATTGATTGCGGTATCATCTTGGACGTTGTAGACCCTCTTATTGCTCTGTTTCCTATGCGAGAAGTCCCTCAGCAGATGTTCCTCTCCACAACCCCACCATTTCAAGGGTTCTCTCTTCGTGTTATAAGTCTTACTTGGATCTCCTCTGAATGATTTATTTCCACTATGGGATGAAACATTTTGTTGATACACACTTTTGTTAGGAAGGCCCATCCTACAACTCTTCCCGTGGTTCTTAAATATCGAGGGTTTAAACTCCTTCTTCTGGAATCCTTATTTTTTTTCTTCTTCCAGTCTTCATGGGGTTCTGTCTTATTCTTGAATTTCTCATAGAAATACCTTTCTTTTTTAATAGTATCTTCTAAGGTATTTGGCTCATCAAACTCAATTCTGTCTCGGTAGGACTGAGGTAATCCACTAATAAATTGTTGCATCTTTAATTTTTCATCCTTTATGTAGGGAGCATACCTCATCATGTTGAGAAATTTGTTGATATACTCATCTATGGTGAGTTGTCCCATCTTGAGTTCATATAATTCCTTGGTCTTCCCATGAAAGTAATTTTGTGACAGATACCTCTTATTGAAGTATTTCTCAATTTTTTTCCACAACAAGTCTTTCTCATGGATTCCCTTCACATTCCTAAGGTCCTCCCACCAAATGGAAGCTTTCCCATTCAGGTTGAAAATGGCTATCTGAGCCTTTAATTTTTCACATTAGTCATGGAATCTGAAGTACTTCTTCAAGCCTAGTAGCCAAACTTCTTCTTCTTCCCCCTTCTTAATATCTCCATCTCAGGTGGGCAGTTTGTATTTCTTGAATTCTTTAGGGTCATGACTCTTGGGATGTTTTCTCTTATTTCCTCTAATCTGAGAATGGGAACTATTTTTTCCAATGGAATATTCCTTGGAGTTGTTTGTTTCCTTAGAGAGACGTTCTAGTGAGTGTCTCTTAGCTCCATGTTGGGCCTTCCTTGAGGTGCTACTCCTGGTGTGGCCACTTTACGAACCATGATTTTTTATCTTAGGTTGACTTAGAGTTTTCTTAGTATGATCCATGTCCACATGAATGGAAATTGGACCATGTTGTAGTTTCCTTTGTATATCTAATAGAATTTGCAGTAGGACTACATTAATTTTAGTCTTTTTTTCCTACTCCTTTATAAACCTTTCATCGTCAACCTTATAACTCTGTAATTCTACCATGAGGCTTCTTACAGTTTTAGACGAATCTAGAGGGGTTTCCAACGCCCTCCTTTCATTAGATTCTTCCTCTCTATTATGGCATATCTCCCACAACTCATGGTGTGTCACCATCCCTTACATTGTAGTTTTCCCATTGTTCACTGACTGCTTGAGTGATGAAAAAAAAATTGTTGTTAGTTCTAATCTACCAATTCATGAAAAACACATATTATTGCAAAGTGAAGTTAGCTTCTTTAGTTGGAAACATTAGCAACATACAGTGCATATTTTCAAAGCATCCATGAATAGTATAAGGTTGTGTTCCTCTCTTTAGTAGAGTTTCAAACAATTTTATTATAAAAGGGGGTAAGCTAGGGTGTTACCCCATAAAGTTCTCTAATAATATTTTATGCGAATCGTGCACGAGCCCAAGGAGGCCAAGTGTTGGTTCATGATTTGATACCAATTTGTAACACACCCGACCCCTAAATACCCTTTCTATGGATGGGGCATCAAATGTTTTCTCTTTAAATAATCTCAAATCATATCTCCAAGGTCTACATACTCTTCTACTCATTTATAGCTCTCTAACAACTATTATCGGCTCAAAATCTAATCCCTGGTTTGTAAGATACAACCTCCCAAAGTTATTCGGGCATTATTAGTAGGGGTCTTCGGAATTCAACGATGAACATCCCTTTTCATACGGTATGCCTACTCCCCGAAGTCATGAAATCTGTCTATGTGGCCTTGTCCATTCAATGATCAACAATCGATGTTTTACATTGAACGTCCCTTTTTCAGCATTCGACATTTGACAAATCAAGGACCAACGTTCTATGTTTCAGCGTCAGGAGATCGACAATCGACGTTGAAAATTTCAACATTCATAGATCAACAATCAACGTTGAAAGTTTTGGTGTTCATCCATAGATGATTGACGCTGAACATTCCTCTACTATACTACGCCCAAAATCTTTTGAATTCCCAAAGTGTCAGACTCCTTGAGTCCCGGTCGCATCACCAACCATGTTGGCTAGGCGGGCACGAGATAAAAGTTGACATGCTACGATGGATAGGGGTGACACATGTCCTCATTAGGGGGTGACATGTGTCATTCTCTAATAGGCATAAGCGGTTTGTGAATCATCCATATCGCAGTGACACATGGCACCTTAGTTACGGGTCCACATCACCCTGGATGAAGTTAGTGAGCCACGCCATCCCTCGACATATAACCTTCTAACCTCTTTCAAATATCATGGTTGAGATATTTCCACGTAGATCCATAGATATATGGATCCCATTACTTCGCGAATCTGAGCTTCATAACTTAGCAAATCATCACATCGTGAATCCCCTGAAGAGCCAAGTCTCTGAACTCTCTAATATAGCGCCATGTGTCCTCATTCTATTGATGGTTGAGATTCACTTTGTCATTCATGACTTTGGAGGTTTTCACACTATGAAGTATATTTTCCAAGTTCCTTCGAAGTAAGAATTCTATGCACTAGAATATCACCTGCCACGTGGCATCTCATCCAATGGCTCTATTCCAATGGTTGACTTTTGATAGGGGACAAGTGGAGGCCACATATCGCTCCACGATGTATTCCCGGTTGGTTGGGTAGTAAAGAGGGGTTCTCAATGGAGTCCGTAGATCAATGGCTGAGAGGGATCCTGAATGATCCAAGGATTGATGATCTACATCACTTTGTAAATTCAACATTCGAAATTCTACATTGAATGTCGACATTCGACATTTGCTGTTCTACCTCCATATATTTTCAAATTGATATTGTCGAATACCTAAACTTCTGGATAGGATTTGATATGTGGAAACACATCCCTCTATTCTCAATTGTCCATATTAACTTCATGACTCTAGAATTCAGGAGTTTCGGCACTAGAACACTCTTGTTCTCCCAAAGTGGAACTTCACCCAAGTACTTAATGCTACCCTTCCTAAATCCTATCTAATGGCTAAGAGAGATCCCCACTAAATCCCCAGATCTACGAACCTTATCAATTCATGACTCCGGCCTTTGGTTTTTTTCGAGGGTTCTGGAATCATAAGTCCCGAAGCCAAAGTAGCTTCACTCCTTTTGGGCTTAGCGAGGGGTTTCCAACACTGGGTCATATGGTCTCATATTTTAATTTCAAGATACACTCATATCTTAGTCGATACTTGATTAATGCCACGGGTATGAGCCCTCAGTCACATGGGTGAAGGTTCTGAAGGAATGCCCTTCTCCCATAGAGTTTAACATGACATTCCCACTAAGGTAAACTCAAAAGGTCGATAGGACTTAAACGTTTCAGTTAATCCAACCCCGAATCTCCTGCGGATTCACATCCCATAACTCTCTAGAAACTAACCGAGGTAAATCAAAAACCATGTAAAAATAGAAGTTTACTTAATCAAAATGAGCATTTATAATAATTATTCAAACACTGCAAGACTTAACCATAAACAAATACATTCAATCATCGCATCGAATATATTACAGAGAGTATGGAAATACTTATCATAACTGGAAAATATGAAGAGACTGCTAAAAGGGGTGCATATTTTCACCCAACCATAGGCACAACCACTCCTTCCAGATTTACCATTGGCCACCCCCAAGATAGACCATGATCATTTGAGAGAGACTCGTTCTCCTTTCTCCACGATAGTCAGGGACAAAGGTTACTCTCCCACAGGATCTTGGCAACCAAATTCCTCTACACCGAGAAAGGAGGTCTGCATGAGAAATTCCTTAGTCACTTGTCAGCCTCATTTATCAACTTGCAACAAGATCCTTCCCATGGCTTATTACATCCAAAAACGAGCTTTCTTCTCAACTTTTCTCTCAACTTCAAAGTCAAAACATGCTTTGTTCTCTTCTTAAGATTGTTTTCTCTACTCTTCTTATTACAAATCTGTCTTTGTCCCCCAAATTAATTCCTTTCTTTCCTTCCTCAGCAAGGTTGCATGGGTCTGAATCCCCAACTCATGGTCAGTCCTGGAATCCTTACAGATGGGTACCCATCCCCATCTCCTCATTAAATATTTAGGAGGGCATTCCAACTACCATCCTAAATCGTAATTCATTTATGTTGGAATATTGGTTGTTGTCATTGATGTCAACCCTAGTCATGGGTTTTGGACCGCAAGATTGATAAAGGTATTTGGACATGAAGGACAATGCACAT
>SNQJ01S0097620.1:62933-79217 GCA_010110895.2 Picea sitchensis | reverse complement strand
TCATCTGGGACTTGAACATTTAAGTGGGGTAAAAGGAGGTTGCCCCCTCGAAGAGGCTTATTATCTGAAATTATCTCTTTTTCAAGGCGTTGAGTACTTTTCCTGAGGTTTTTATATGCTATATTGATGTTTGGTTCTTAACACCCCTTCGGTCCAGGCCTGCTAGACTGTCCCTGGTGAAACATCCTCTTCTCTCTCTGTGCAATCCTCTGATTTGTCTCTACCCATGGCTGGGGTCTCAACATCCATCTGGTGGGATCTTATCCCTATGGAGGTCCGAACTAATCATCTCCCCATATGCACCTGTCCATCAGGTGTGGCCTTGCAACATCAACAAATACGCCCTCCATGGACTCATAAGTCACAGGGATCATAGCAATGCCAATCACATATAATCATCAAGTTATTCAAACATGTGCATGAAAACCCTTTTACCCGGACAAGTGCTCAAAAGAAGTTATGCTATTCTACAAGCCAAGTTTGGAGGGGACGCTAGTACATCCTATTGGGATAATGCTGATTGGATGTGGGATGTTCCCGGGAGAAGTCAAATGCAGGCCATGTGAGAGGATGAGGTGGTAGGGGATGTATGTGCAATGGGTGCAGTGATAGCAGGGAAATACATGGCTTACCCATGGGTGCCTTTGAATAGGTTGGGTTGCAACTTGTCATGGATGCAAATGTTTCCAGGCCCATTCATGCCTTTTATCGTTATTCTTTATTGCTCTTTTGTAATGTACCCCATAATTACCCATACTTTTTCTTTTTTCTTTTTATGAGGAACATTAAATCTCCTTTTTATTTAAACAACTCATTCTGGAAGGCTTATAGTTAACATAGGTAGGTAATTTCCGTTGTTATTAACTTCTGCATATCTACTAAGATCACCTTTCACATTTTAAACATTGAGCATCAAACACCTTCAATCCTACTAGTATCATAATATTATCCTATATGTATTGTTTGATACTTAGGACCCTTAGTCCTATACTCATTTCTAAGCTTCGACCACTATGTATAGCGCACATGAGTGAACCCTAATCGACAATACGAAATAAACTTACCTACGCAAATGATAAAGTTTTAAGACCTAAAGGATCGAAACATGTAACCATAAGAGAAATAAATATAGGCCTAACATAATGGTGATCATGCATTACTTGGATTGGCCGAACCAAGGTCTTGTGAGAACTGATTGTATTTAACTCCCGATCATTCTTTGCATAATTGTCTCTTTCAAAAAAAATCTTACTGATAATGAACTATGAGTCACACATTAACTGAACAATGAACTAGGTTTGATAATCCGATGTAAATCACCTTAAAAGAGTCGTCCTCTCTCGCATTAATTCAATATGAAATTGGGAGGTTTTTTGTCAGTCATGAGTTAAAGAACCTCTATCCAGTCCATTAATGGAGACCCTATGAGAGGTAGTCCTAAGGCCATCACTAGACCCTGTGGTCCAATACGATTTTTCCATCTCTGCCCCGTCACATGGCCGGATGTGGTCTTCATACTTTCACTATTACTCCGTGCGGTAAGGGTTACATGGCTATTGTGATTCTTCTGCGCTATGCTTCAACATTCACACTGTGTTTTTTCCTCGGTGAGGGTGGTCGGCGTTCTGGAGGTCCTTACCTGGTGGAATGCAGAAAAGCTATGCAACCCCCTGGTAAGTTCACGACACACTTATGCTATTTGGAACGGTTGGAAAAAAAAAAAAGATCGGGAGGAGTTTGGTCATTGTTGAGACCCTAAATTGACATCCCCACTACCCTATTTTACTCCTCATCTATACCTTTTTGGCTTACCTAAGCTTGGGTAAACGACAAAGAATACTACCATTAGCCATTCATAAGGTCATAAGGTAAAGTACAATTAATTCATGCATTTTTGTGGTATTATTGAGCTAGGAGATTAAATGTTTCATGTACTAATGCTTCAATTTTCCATGTATAATCTTTGACCTCTAGATAAGTCCAGCCTTCCTGTACCAGCTCAACTATCCAGTACTTGTGCACCAAATTGCCACTGTCTAAATCCGGTACCAAGTGCACTTTCTATGCAGATCCGGTACTGAATCTCCCATGTTGCGATC
Organism: Picea sitchensis; assembly: GCA_010110895.2. Lineage (NCBI taxonomy): Eukaryota > Viridiplantae > Streptophyta > Pinopsida > Pinales > Pinaceae > Picea > Picea sitchensis. Next base: position 77,118 of record SNQJ01S0097620.1, on the reverse strand, counting down.
CGGTACCAACAGCCGTGGACTGTCGTGATCCGGTACCACCATTTGTGCACTGTTCGGATCTGATACCATCTACCTGTTACGATCCGATACCAATTCAGGAAGCTGAATGTACCAAGTTTAGCTCCAGATCGTGCCCAAGACAATTGTTAAGTGTTTATTGAATCATAAATGTTTTAGCAAAGCTATGTTAAGATAGTTTGTTGTTGCTTCATCCTCATGCACTTCGTGTCATGAGGATGAAGCTTAGAATATGTAACTGAATAATTAAATTTAACAATTGACTGATTTGCAAACAATTTCACCTCCTTGTGTTTCATGACTAAGACTATTTAAATAGTCATGGCAAGGATGGTGAAAAGAGGAGAGTTAGCACAATACAACATATGAAACAATGTTACATTATAGAACATATTTTGGGTGAATATTAATAGAAGTACGCCATTGTCTATGATTGAATGTGAACTAAGTTGTTAGCATAGTTTGATTTTATGTTTTGAAGTTTGAATAAGAGTAATGTGTGGGTTGAAAGCAAGCTTACTGTAGACTCCAGTCACTGGCCTGTTGAAGCGGCAAGGGCCCACCGCCCAACAAAGGTCAGCATCTTTTTAGATTAGTATTAGCATTTTATTTCAATAGTGTGAATGTTAGATTAGTTGAAGCTTTAATTTTCTCAGGTGATAATAGTATAGTTTAGGCCAGGATTTTAATTATATGATCGTTTAGAGAGCTTTACTCACTCTGTTTTGCACATGCTCTGTTTTTATGAATTTGATTTTGTTTCATAGAAATGAATGTTGGTAGTAGTAGTCAGACATATTTGAAGGCGAACTAGTGAAGTTTACAACAACACATTGTGAACCACAACATACTCAGTATATTGGCTATTGAAATACCCATGCTATGTCTTGATGATTGATGTGTGATTTCCTTTCAGAAGTGTGATTGCATAGTTAATTCTCTGGGTTAGATAACATAGTTGATCTTTCAGAAGAACTCCATCTCATACTTGCATGTGCCATAATGGAGTAGATAGCCTCTCTGTGAAAGACAACCAAAGTGTGTTTCAGTTTGCCAGTTTGTTTTGTTTCTAGCATACATAATCTAGAATAGTTCTATACTCATGACATTAGAATTACCTTTCTTACTGGTGTCTTGTAACTCTATTGATTACGAACCCGGATTGATAATTAATGAGTGCATTATACTAAACATATAAGCAACACAATAGTCATCTCCGTGACTATTGTTCTTTATGGATTTATAGGAAATACTTTCCCCTTTGTTAGTTTTGACTCCGTGGAATATTTCCCTTTGGTCATGGATGGATTCATGAGTTTTTCAGTGGTAAGGGTTTGTGTCTGTAGTTTCTCCGTGAGGTAGCCATCTTACCCTACAAAAACCATTGATTCGTGAAGGCTTCTACACAGGCGATCTTCAGTTATTTCTTTGCTGTGTGACTTGGCACTTAAATTTGGAAATACTCGCCATATATATATTGTAGTAAAACAATGGTTAACTTCACAATGCCGAGTAGTTTTGTGCTAGGCGGTATGTTTAAAGTTCCTTGGCCAGACCCATGCCCTTTTGCGAGGTTTTTCCATTAGGACAAAGTCTCGACTCTCGTTATTACTTACTCTTTGACTGGGCTGGTCCTTACCGTGCACGCTATAGGAAAACCTTAGTATGTACTCTTTCCTTGTATTGTTGCTTGGCTTAGTATTAAGACTGTGAGTTATTGACCTCTTGGCTTACTGTGTAGACTAGGTATTCTCGGGTTTTTAAGTATGCAGTCGTGGTAAGAGTTTCTTTGTTAATGTACAAGGTTTTTGGCTTCAACTCAAAATTTCTCAGTTTACCCTAATCACGCTTGTACATGCATAGATACAAGTTCTAAGTTTCCACTGTATAACATTGTTCAGAACTTCATAAATCTTAAAATAACTACGTTTATTCTATGTTCGAAAACCTATGGTTATTTCGTTATCTTCTCATTTTATCCATGGTTAGTGACCTGTAATTTCTATATTATTATGATTGTGAAAGCACCAATTTCGTGGCGACATCCATGACTTGGATTTGTAGGTTTTTTGTGGAGTTTGTGCATTCTTAAATCAAACGTAGGTTAAATTAGCTTCTTTATTTTCATACTATCATTCATGGTTGAAGATTTTATTACTGAGATCTAATGACGGGACCCCATGTTTGCTGCGAGGGTACCCATCAGACCAACCTTGGTCCCCTTCTCCCTTTTGGTCTGTGGATGACTCCTTCAACGACACAGATAGGACAAAAGATCCCAAATCGCAGCTAAGTGTAGTCTTTATATTTATCTGTGTTAATTATTTTGTAATCATTTATCCTGGTAATGTTCTACATTTCCACATTTGAATCGTTATTCACTTCAAATCTGATATTAATTAACCTTTCTTGTTTTTATTGCAGGTCTGCATGCATTCAAAGTCTCTAGATTCTAGGACAACTTTTGGTGCAATAGGTACTCGGGTTCCATATTACAACGCTCTCTTAAGAAAAATATCCACCCAGGTTTTATCGAAAGAAAACGATCTTATTCTAGAATACAATCGTCGTGGAATTTTACACCAAACCTCGTAACAATGGGTTATTTGTATATTCAAATTATGTTATGTAGGGTTGAAGACTTTTTTAAGTGTCGGTCTGACTCTGAGATACGAGACGTGTTTATCTGTATTTATAATACCCATTTCTTGTCTCTAAGTTAATGAAAAATGAGTAGGACTGTAACTACTTGTTCTAGTGTATAACTCAGGGATCTATATCGGTAGTACATGTACTAAGATACTGAAATTATATTGATACCCCTTATGGGTCTATTGTAATCTTTATAAAATTTGGACAATATTTAGTTAACTCATGTAATCTTTAGTTTCCTCGGTGAGGGTGGTCGACGTTCTGGAGGTCCTTACCCGATGGAATGCAGAAAAACTATGCAACCCCTTGGTAAGTTCACGACACACTTATGCTATTTGGAATGGTTTGAAAAAAAAATATCAGGAGGAGTTTTGTCATCTATGTGACTATTGTTCTTTACAGATTTATAGGAAAGACTTTCCCCTTTGTTAGTTTTGACTCCGTGGAATATTTCCCTTTGGTCTTGGATGGATTCATGATTTTTTCAGTGGTAAGGGTTTGTGTCTATAGTTTCTCCATGAGGTAGCCATCTCACTATACAAAAACCATTGATTCGTGAAGGCTTCTACACAGGCGGTCTTCAGTTATTTCTTTGCTGCGTGACTTGGCACTTAAATTTGGAAATACTTGCCGTATATCTATTGCGGTAAAACAATGGTTAACTTCGCAATGCAGAGTAGTTTTGTGCTAGGTGGTATGTTTAAAGTTCCCTGACCAGACCCATGCCCTTTTGCGAGGTTTTTCTGTCAGGACTAAGTCTCGACTCTCGTTATTACTTACTCTTTGACTGGGCTGGTCCTTACCATGCACGCTATAGGAAAACCTTAGTATGTACTCTTTCCTTGTATCCTTGCTTGGCTTAGTATTAAGACTATGAGTTATCGACCTCTTGGCTTACTGTGTAGACTTGGTATTCTTGAGTTTTTAAGTATGCAGTCATAGTAAGAGTTTCTTTGTTAATGTACAAGGTTTTTGGCTTCAACTCAAAATTTCTCAGTTTACCCTAATCAGGCCCGTACATGCTAGATACAAGTTATAAGTTTCCACTATATAACATTGTTCAGAACTTCATAAATCTTAAAATAGTTATATTTATTCTCTTTTCGAAAACCTATGGTTAGTTCGTTATGTTCTCTCTTTATCCTTGGTTAGTGACCTGTAATTTCTATATTATTATGATTGTGAAAGCACCAATCTCGTGGCGACATCCATGACTTGGATTCGTATGTTTGTTGTGGAGCTTGTGCATTCTTAAATCAAATGTAGGTTAAATCAACTTCTTTATTTTCATACTATCAATCATGGTTGAATATTTTATTACTGAGATCTAATGATGGGACCCCATGTTTGCTACGAGTGTACCCATCAGACCAACCTTGGTCCCCTTCTCCCTTTTGGTCTGTGGATGACTCCTTCAACGACGCAGATAGGACAAAAGATCCCAAATCGCAGCTAAGTGTAGTCTTTATATTTATCTGTGTTAATTCTTTTGTAATCATCTATCCTGGTAATGTTCTACATTTCGGGATTTGAATCGTTATTCACTTCAAATATGATATTAATTAACCTTTCTTGTTTTTCTTTTAGGTCTTCACACATTCGAAGTCTCTGGATTCTAGGAAAACTTCTGGTGCAATAGGTACTCGGGTTTCATATTACAACGCTCTCTGAAGAAAAATATCCACCCGGGTTTTATCGAAAGAAAACAATCTTATTCTAGAATACAGTCATTGTGGAATTTTACACCAGACCCCGTAACAACGGGCTATTTGTATATTCAAATTCTGTTATGTAGGGTTGAATACTTTTTTAAGTGTTAGTCTGACTTTGAGATATGAGACATGTTTATCTGTATTTATAATACCCATTTCTTGTCTCTGCATTAATGAAAAATGAGTAGGACTGTAACTACTTGTTCCAGTGTATAACTCAGGGCTCTATATCAGTAGTACATGTACTCAGATACTGAAATTATATTGATACCCCTTCTCGGTCTACTGTAATCTTTATAAAATTCGGACAATCTTTAGTTAACTCATGTAGCCGCGCATCTACAAATCTACAACAATATGTATATGCATTTATATTTGTGATTTTTCCGAAATTCAAGTCCTTTAGATTCACTAAGCTTCCGCTCCTATGCTATTTTATATCAAACAAAGACTTCGTTCTTTGAATGACTGAATTGTACAATCTTAAGCTATTGGCATAAAAGGGAAAGATGTACTTACTTTCCCATGTAATCATTGAGGCTCTTATGGTATGAATCATTAGATGTTTAAACAAATTATAAAAACCTTCTATACAGTTACTATATATATATATATATATATGTCTCTATATATATACGTAGTTATTCTTATCATATATAGATATTTATCACAAGTCTTATTTTGACATGAATACGGTTGGATATTCTTCACCAAGTAATACGACTCTGCGTATTTACTTACAGTAATATATGTATACATATATATTTTTAATTCTCAAGTACACTTCCAACACTTTCTTTAGCATCTGTTGAGTTTAATGATTTCATTCAATTGATTACCTATATGTATATAAACACATATTTGTACTGTTAGAAGTAAAATAGGACTGGCTTTATTTAAAACTAGATGCATCCTCCAATATGTTTACATAATTCCGTTCCATTCATAGTTAAGATACATAGGAAGTTTACTCAATGCATACCATTAAATTGTAAGGGTTTACCCTACAATTTATTCCATCCATCAGTAATTTACTCAACAGAAATAATTCATACAGAATTAAAATAGATATACTCTTTCAGCCATTAAATCAAAACAACTTTCGATCATAAAGTTATTCAACAAAAATAATTCACCCAGAATTAAATAGATGTATTCTATCAACCATTTAAATTGAAGAACTTTCAATTAGAGAAAGAGTATATGGACATATCTGAGCAAGTTGTCGAACATCAAATGGAATAGCCAAGTTCCTCCCAACCTTAGAACGGAACAACCAATCTACTTGCTCCTCTCACCCCCTAGCCTGACCATGAATCCATGAGGGCGAACTCCAGAACTGCTCCTCAACTATAGTCCTTCTATTTCAAAAAACTTCTCCTTTCCTCACACTCAGAAAACAATGTTCATAACAACAAGAGATAATTATTTCCCTAGCATACTAGGCATCGTCTCGCCTCCTCCCATATGATATATATCCAAAAGCAATTGTGCCTAGGTCTTTTCCCCTTGGAAATTTTCGCAGATTTCCAATTCCCTAATTTTCAGGGGCTGTCAATGGCCAAATTCTTGATTTTCCACTTGTAACATTCAGCCCTGAGGTAGTTCCAACATGTTCCCCACTCATGAAGTCATGGTCAATTGATTTCAACTTGTTTGTTCCATTTTTCTATCAACAATAAATATAAAAATATTTGTTTCTTACAAGTGTCATTGTCAAAGAGTTAGTTGGGTCAAATCAGATCTTTTCCCAACAATCCTAATCATAATTTACAATTAACTAAATTCGAAATTTGGAATTTCCATAAATGGCAACAATTTTCCAATTTCGAATTTACTAAAAATGGAAATAAATTCCTAAGTATTTTCAGACTTGATTTTTTTTTTTTTTTTGGGGATGTTACATCCTTTTCCCCCTTCAATAAAACACTATCCTCAGTGTTCGTCCCTTTCTCGGAACAAGATTAGATGAGATTTCTGCAAATCTCCCTCCAACTCCCAAGTGGCCTCCTCAGGCCTAAAGTGCTTCCATTACACTTTTACCTGGGCGAAGACCCTGTTCCGAAGTGCTATTTCTCTCCTATCCAGAATGCGTAGAGGTTCCTCTTGGAACTCGCCTTTTGGTTTCACCTGCACCAAGTTCCAATCAATCATATGAGTAGGGTCATGAACATAATTATTTAACAAAGAAACATGAAACACATTATGAATTTTTAGATTTGCAGGAAGTGCAAGTTGATATGCCACGGGTCCAATTCGAGCTAAGATCTCGAAAGGACCACAAAATCTGGGTTCCAACTTGGCACAGTTTCCTAGCTTTAGTGAACTTCTTCTGGCTTTGAATTTTAAATAGACGTGGTCTCCCACTTGAAATTCCACGTGTCTCCTTTTCAGGTCCGTGTAACTTTTCTGTTTGTCCTGTGCCTCTTTTAAATTTTGTTGTACTTTTCTTACCGTACTCTCCATTTCCTGGAGAATTTATGGTCCCACCATGAGTCTGCCAACTGGGTTATCCTAGCTAATCAGAGTTGTACACTTTCTTCCGTACAATACTTCGAAGGGGCTCATCTTAGCCGATGTTTGGTAACCATTGTTGTATGCAAATTCCACCAAGTGCAGGTAGTCTTCCCACTTGCTTGGTTTTGTCCTTACGCACATTCATAACATATCTTCCACGATTTGGTTTGTTCATTCGGTTTGCCCATCCGTTTGTTGATGATAACTTGTTCTGAAATTCAAGTTAGTATTTAATCTTGCAAACAATTCTTTCCAAAAAGTAGATGTAAATTTTACGTCTCTATCCAAAATCACCATTTTAGGAATACCATGCAGTCTAAAAATTTCTTTCATGAATATTTCAGCGATGTTTATAGCTTTAAAAGTAGACTTTATAGGAATAAAGTGTGCAGACTTACTAAGCTTATCATTTACCACCATAATTGAATCATTCTGTTTTTGAGTTCTAGTAAAACTTGTAATAAAGTCCAGTGATATAGTCTCCCATTTCCATTCTGACACAGGTAAGGGCTGCAACAGGCCGGCTGGATGCTGTTGTTCAACTTTCACTTGTTGACAATATTGACACTTAGATAAGTATTCTGTTGTTTATCCCTTCATATTAGGCCAATGAAATAACTTCCTTAGTGCTGTTACCATTTTCTGGTATCCCAGATGACCAAAATATGGTTTCTTGTGTACTTCGTCCAAACCTGTTAACTTTAATTCAGCCGAATCTGGTATGTATATTCTGTTTTTAAATCGTAGTAGACCATTTTTGTCCAAACTTAGATTTGTTTTGTCTGAATTTTCTATATTATTCCGTAAATTTGCCACTATTTTAGTGTAATTTTTGTCATTATTACCTGCATCCTTTATCCTCTACTAAAGATCGCTTTCTTCCCTGCTAATGTTTATTTCAAACAACCCATGAACTCTTCTGCTTAAGGCATCAACCACCTTGTTTTCCTTACCCTTGATGTGTCTTACCTCAAAGTCAAATTCGCTCAAGAAGGTCAACCATCTTGCTTGCCTTGCATTAAGGTCTGGTTGACTAAACAAAAATTTCACACTGCTGTTATCAGTTAATAACATAAATTTTCTGCCCATTATATAGTGTTGCCACATCTTTAAGGTGTGTATTACAACTACCAACTCTAAGTCATTAGCGACGTAGTTTCATTCGTGCTCCTTTAGTTTTCGGGACTCATAACAAATAACGTGCCCTTCTTGAGTTAGGACACCACCCAGACCTTCTTTACTTGCATCCACATAGACTGTGAAGTCTTTGTCCGGATCTGCCATGTTTAAAATGGGTGCGTTTGTTAACAATTCCTTTAAATTATTAAAACTGTTCTGACATTTCCGTGACTAGTTAAACTGGGTTCCCTTCTTTTGTAATGATGTGATAGGGTATGCAATCTTGGAAAATCCCTCTATAAATCTGTGGTAATATCCAGTGATTCCCATGAATGAGTGAATGTCCGCTACATCCTTAGGGACCGACCATTCCATGATGGCTCTTATTTTCTCAGGATCGACTGCAATACCTTCTTCAGATATTACATGTCCTAGATACTGTATTTCATTCTGATAAAATTCACACTTATCAAATTTAGCATACAGTTTGTGTTTTCTTAAAGTTTGCAGAACTATCCTTAGGTGTTATTCTTCTGTTTTTGAATATACTAGGATATCGTCAATAAATACCAAAACAAACTTGTCCAAGTATTGACTAAAAATGCTGTTCATTAAACACATAAATGTGGCTGGCGCGTTAGTGAGACCAAACGATATAACAACAAACTCGTAATATCCATATCTCGTTATGAATGCTGTTTTACTTATGTCCTCATATTTTATCATAACCTGGTGATAAACAAATCTTAAATCCAATTTAGAAAAAATCTTTGCCCAACCTACTTGATCGAACAGATCATTGATCCTAGGTAAGGGGTACTTATTTTTAACAATCATTTTTTTTAATTGTCTGTAATCGATGCATAACCTTAGAGTTCCGTCCTTCTTTTTAACAAAAAGAACTGGTGCTCCCCATGGTGAGACACTTGGCCGAATGTAGTTCTTGTCCAATAGTTCTTGTAATTGAATCTTTAATTCTGTTAATTCGGGTAAACTCATTCGGTAGGGCGCCTTAGATATAGGAGATGAACCATGTAGCAAATTGATAGAAAAGTCTATCTCTCTCCTTGGGGGAAATTCATGTATCTCATCAACAAACACATCTCTAAAATCATGCAAGATGACAAAATCCTCAAAGCTAGGTTTATTTTCTTTTTCCAATAGATTTGTCACTTGGATAGCATAAATCTGACAACCTTTTCTCATGCACTTCTTAAATTGCATTGCTGAAATCTGCCTAATTGAGATTGGTTTTTGTATACCTTCAACTGTCCTAACAATGTCGTTTTCGTCTTCATACTTGAGTGATTTTTCATAACAATCTAAAACTGCTTTATGCCTTTCTAACCAATCCATTCCAATAATTATGTCATAAGACCCTAATAGTAGAATGTTCAGATTTGTCTTTGTTTTTTGACCACCTAAACTGAATTCACAGTCGAAAATAAAATCATATACTTTTCTTTTTGTCCATGTTGCTAGTTGTACTAGCCAAGATTTTGCATGTTTTGTTCTTTTAAGTTTATTTGAATCCACTACACCCAGAGCGATATAACTCAACGTATATGCAGGATCAATTAAAACAAAAATACGAGTATTGTTAATTTTACCTTCAATTTCTACTACAGTGGACTAGTGGTCAGCTTGTCGGCCATCCACGACTACATTGATCCAATGTAAACTTTTTCCCACATCTCCCACCATGGAGGCTTCCTATAGGTTGTGAACCATAGTCTTGGCTACTGAAGTCAAACGCGGACAGTTCCTCCTTAAGTGAGGCTCTCCACATTCCCAACATTTTAACGGTTCCCTGGGGCTGTCCCCAAACTTCTTTGTTCCCAGATTAATTGTTTTACCACCTCCTTGGGTGTTCTGGTTGTTGGAGTGAAAATATTTCCTTGGAAAACTCTTTGCTACATTCCAGAAAGGGGTTGGTTGATATCGCTTCTTTCGCTGGTTCATTCGGTCTTGTTTCTTGTCCTTCCATCCCTTAGGAAATTCCGACTGCTGTTTCTATTGGTCATAACACATTCGAGCCTTCCAGAAAACTTCACTTATGGACTTGGGGCTATAAAATTCGATTCTGTCCTTATAGGATTGTGGTAAACAACTTAGGAACTGCTGGATTTTTACTTTCTCCTTCCGGATATAATGCACGAACCTTAATAATTCCAGGAATTTGTTTATTAGGTCATCCATAGCCATTTGACCGAGTAGTAGCTCATAAAACTCTTTGGTTTTTATTTCATATTAACTTTCAGATAGATACCGTTTCTTAAAGTATTTCTTAAAATCCAACCATTCCATTTTCTTTTCCTTTAGGCCCTTGGCCAACTTCAAGTCCTGCCACCATATGCTAGCTTTTCCTTTCAGATTATAGATGGCCATTCTGAAATTCATATTGATGGAATAGTTGTATATCTAGAAATACTTTTTAATGTCTAATAACCTTGCTTCAACCTCCTCCCCTATTCTGGATTCCCCGTCAAAGGTGGACGGTTTGATTTTCGTAAACTCTCCCTCAAAATGGTCCACCTTTTTCCTTTTTCTTCCTGTTTTTGTTTTATCTTCTGCTGATGGTGTACCTTCGGAAGAGCTGTCTCATTTCTCTCCTTCAGGACCAGAATTTTTGGAGGCCCTTTTGCTGACCTCTTCTTCCTCATTATTGTCCTTCAGGCTCTTCTTTGTTACTATGCTCTGCAACAGTACTTCATTTATTTCTTGCTATTCTTGTTATGCCTTTTTCATCTTTTCATTGTCTGCTTTGAAAACTTGCAGCTCCACAATGAGATTTCTCATAGTTTCTAGAACCTTGGTAGGTGAACTTCCATCACTATTTTTCCTCTGTTCTTCAGGAGGTCTTTGATTAGGATTCTCCTCGGGTCTGATCTCTGCTTCATTTTGTGCTGCCATGATCACAACAAAAATAAAGTTTTATGTTTGTAACAATAATGGTTTTGTTAGTTTTACATAAACAAAAATTATGTGCTAAGCAAATGTTTTGGCCCTATTTAAGGTCCAATTGTTGTAACCTTTGCTCTGATACCATATGTAATGTACCCCATAATTACCCATTGTGCTAAGAAAATGTTTTGGCCCTGTTTAAGGTCCAATTGTTGTAACCTTTGATCCTCGATAATTACATGTAATAAAAATCTATAATCACCCATAATATATAGAGATATAGTTATATATATATATATATATATATATATATATATATATATGTATATATATATATATATATATATATATATATATATATATATATATATATATATATATATTTTGTCTGAGGAACATTAAATCTCATTTTTATTTAAACAATTCATTTTGGAAGGCTTATAGTTAACATAGGTAGGTAATTACCATCATTATTAACTTATGCATATCTACTAAGATCACCTTTCACATTTTAAGCATTGAGCTTCAAACACCTTCAATCCTACTAGTATCATAATACTATCCTATATGTATTATTTCATACTTAGGACCCTTAGTCTTATACTCATTTATAAGCTTCGACCACTATGTATAGCGCACATGAGTGAACCCTAATTGACAATACAAAATAAACTTACCTACGCAAATGATAAAGTTTTAAGACCTAAAGGATCGAAACATGTAACCACAAGTGAAAGAAATATAGGCCTAACATAACGGTGATCATGTGTTACTTGGATTGGCCGAACCAAGGTCTTTTGAGCACTGATTGTATTTAACTCCCGATCATCCTTTGCATAATTGTCTCTTTCAAAACAAATCTTACTGATAATGAACTACAAGTCACGTATTAACTGAATGATGAACTACGTTTGATAATCCTGCGTAAAGTGCCTTAAAGGAGTCATCCTCTCTCGCATTAATTCAATATGAAATCGGGAGGTTTTCTGTCAGTCATGAGTTAAAGAACCTCTATCCAGTCTATTAATGGAGACCCTGCGAGAGGTAATCCCGAGGCCATCACTAGACCCTGTGGTCCAATACGATTTTTCCATCTCTGCCCCATCACATGGCCAGATGTGGTCTTTGTACTTCCACTATTACTCTGGGTGGTAAGGGTTACAAGGCTATTGTGAGTCTTCTGCGCGATGCTTCAGCATTCACATTGCATTTTTTCCTCGGCGAGGGTGGTCGGTGTTCTGGAGGTCCTTACCCGGTGGAATGAAAAAAAGCTACGTGACCCCCTGGTAAGTTCATGACACACTTATGCTATTTTGAACGGTTGGAAAAAAAGGATCGGGAGGAGTTTGGTCATCTCTGTAACTATTGTTCTTTACAGATTTCTAGGAAAGACTTTCCCCTTTGTTAGTTTTGACTCCGTGGAATATTTCCCTTCGGTCATGGATGGATTCGTGAGTTTTTCTAAGGTTTTATGTCTGTAGTTTCTCTGTGAGGTAGCCATCTCACCCTACAACAACCATTGATTCATGAAGGATTCTACACAGACGGTCTTCAGTTATTTCTTTGCTGTGCGACTTGGCACTTAAATTTAGAAATACTCGTCGTATATCTATTGCGATAAAATAATGGTTAACTTCGCAATGCCGAGTAGTTTTGTGCTAGGCGGTATGCTTAAAGTTCCCTGGCTATACCCATGCCCTTTTGCGAAGTTTTTCCGTCAGGACTAAGTCTCGACTCTCATTATTAGTTACTCTTTGACTGGGCTGGTCCTTACCATGCTTGCTATAGGAAAACCTTAGTCTGTACTCTTTCCTTGTATCCTTTCTTGGCTTAGTATTAAGTCTGTGAGTTATCGACCTCTTGGCTTACTGTGTAGACTAGGTATTCTTGAGTTTTTAAGTATGCAACCATGGTAAGAGTTTCTTTGTTAATGTACAGGGTTTTTGGCTTCAACTCAAAATTTCTCAGTTTACCCTAATCGCGCCTGTACATGCATAGATACAAGTTGTAAGTTTCCACTGTATAGCATTGTTCATAACTTCATAATTCTTAAAATAATTACGTTTATTCTCTGTTCGGAAACCTATGGTTATTTCGTTATGTTCTCGTTTCATCCTTGGTTAGTGACTTGCAATTTCTATGTTGTTATGATTGTGAAAGCACAATCTCGTGGCGACATTCGTGACTTGGATTCATATGTTTGTTGTGGAGCTTGTGCGTTCTTAAATCAAACGTAGGTTAAATTAGATTCTTTATTTTCATACTATCATTCATGGCTGAAGATTTTATTACTAAGATCTAATGATGGGAACCCCTGTTTGCTACGAGGGTACCCATCAGACCAACCTTGGTCCCCTTCTCCCTTTTGGTCTGTGGATGACTCCTTCGACAACACAGATAGGACAAAAGATCCCAAATCATAGCTAAGTGTAGTATTTATATTTATATGTGTTAATTCTTTTGTAATCATTTATCCTGGTAATGTTCTACATTTCAGCATTTGAATTGTTATTCACTTCAAATCTAATATTAATTAACCTTTCTTGGTTTTCCTGTAGGTCTGCATGCATTCGAAGTCTCTGGATCCTAGGACAACTTCTGGTGCAAAAGGTACTTGGGTTCCATATTACAATGCTCTCTTAAGAAAAATATCCACCCAGGTTTTATCGAAAGAAAATGACCTTATTCTAGAATACATTCGTCATGGAATTTTACACCAGACCCCGTAACAACGGGTTATTTGTATATTCAAATTCTGTTATGTAGGGTTGAAGAATTTTTTTAGTGTCGGTCCGACTTTGAGATACGAGACATGTTTATATGTATTTATAATACCCATTTCTTATGTCCACATTAATGAAAAAAGAGTAGGATTGTAACTACTTGTTCCAGTGTATAACTCAGGGCTCTATATCGGTAGTACATGTACTCAGATACTGAAATTATATTGATACCCCTTTTGGGTCTACTGTAATATTTATAAAATTTGGACAATCTTTAGTTAACTCATGTAGCCGCGCATCTACAAATCTACAACAATACGTATATGCATTATATTTGTGATTTTTCCGAAATTCAAGTCCTTTAGATTCACTAAGCTTCCGCTCCTACACTATTTTATATCAAACAAAGACTTCATTATGTGAATGACTGAATTGTACAAGCTTAAGATATTGGCATAAAAGGGAAAGATGTACTTACTTTCTCATGTAATCATTGAGACTCTTATGGTATGAATCATTAGATGTTTAAACAAATTATAA
>SNQJ01S0097620.1:31563-62923 GCA_010110895.2 Picea sitchensis | reverse complement strand
TGTGTGTGTGTGTGTGTGTGTGTGTGTGTGTGTGTGTGTGTGTGTGTGTGTGTGTGTGTCTATATATGCGTAGTTATTCTTATCATATATAGATATTTATCACAAGTCTGATTTTGACATGAATATGGTTGGATATTCTTCACCAAGTGATATGGCTCTGCGTATTTACTTACAGTAATATATGTATACATATATATTTTTAATTCTCAAGTACACTTCCAACACTTTCTTTAGCATCTGCCAAGTTTAATGATTTCCTTCAATTGATTACCTATACGTATATAAACACATATTTGTACTGTTAGAAGTAAAATAGGATTGGCTTTATTTAAAACTAGATGCATCCTCTAGTATATTTACATAATTCCATTCCATTCATAGTTAAGATACATGGGAATTTTACTGAACGCATACCATTTAATTGTAAGGGTCTACCCTACAATTTATTCCACCCATCAGTAATTTACTCAACATAAATAATTCATACAAAATTAAAATAGATATACTCTTTCATCCATTAAATCAAAACGAATTTCGATCAGAAAGTTAGTCAACATAAATAATTCTCCTAGAATTAAATAGATGTATTCTATCAGTCATTTAAATTGAAGAATATTCAATCAGAGAAATAGTAGATGGACATATCTGAGCAAGTTGTCGAACAACAAATGGAACAACCAAGTTCCTCCCAACCTTAGAACAGAACAACCAATCTACTTGCTCCTCTCACCCCCTAGCCTGACCATGAATCCATGAGGGCGAACTCCAGAACTCCTCCTCAGCTATAGTCCTTCTATTTCAGAAAACTTCTCCTTGCCTTACACTCAGAAAACAATGTTCATAACAACAAGAGATAATTATTTCCCTAGCATACTAGCAAGCGTCCCGCCTCCTCCCATATGCTATATATCCAAAAACAATTTTGCCTAGGTCTTTCCCCTTGGAAATTTTCGCAGCTTTCCAAATCCATGATTTTTCAGGCGCTGTCAATGGCCAAATTCTTGATTTTCCACTTGTAACATTCAGCCCTGAGGTAGTTCCAACATATTCCCCACTCATCGAGTCATGGTCAACAACAATAAATATAAAAATATTTGTTTCTTACAAGTGTCATAGTCAAAGAGTTAGTTTGGTCAAATCAAATCTTTTCCCAACATTCCTAATCATAATTTACAATTAACTAAATTCGAAATTCATAATTTCCATAAATGGCAATAATTTTCCAATTTCGAATTCACCAAAAATGGAAATAAATTCATAAGTATTTTCAGACTTAAAAATAATTTATTTTTTGGGGGATGTTACATTTTTCTTTCAAGAGACTAATTTGGGGACACTACCCTAGCATGGTGACCAGTGGTGGCAATGTTACCCAGAAGCATTTCACAGAAATGAGAAGGATGGCTCGTGATGAGACCCCCTTTCTATTGGCTATGCCACCAACAACCACTACCCTTGCGTGGTGACTAATTGAATGGTAGTGTCATACCACTACATGCCCATGGAATTAATAGGATGGCTCATGATGAGACCCCCTATCCTCCAATTAGGTCTTGATTTTTTATTTTTTATGGGTCCCTCTGTTTCTTGCTGAGAAGCCTTTTATTGCTTTCTCGAGGATCCCTGGCTGAAGCATATCAAGGTTTCCTTCTTTTGGATTTGATCTTTTTCCATCTACTTTTACCGTCTGGGATTTTATCTCCTTCTTCCCACAAGTTAAGGTACAACCCTTAGATATTTGGCTAACCCAATGCCCAAAGCAGTGTAATGGGATGGATGAGTGGGAAAAAGATGAAAAGTGGTAAGTATGGTGGGAACGGACGATGAACTTTCATGAATCCCCCAGTGGAAATTCAAACCCTATGGGAACCAACTTACTAGGGCATCATGTCATTTCCCCAGGTGTGGTCAAGTGGAAAGGCATAAGGTCCAAGCATACATTAGAAGCAAAAAGAATTAAATGCACATATTCAAAAGTTTTGAGGATCAGAGTGACACGTACCATGATACCCAAAATCATTACCTCATAAAGCCAAACCCATTTCTGCTGCAAGACCAGGCCGATGTGATGGATGTTGCTGCTGTTGACCAAGTGGAGGCTCCGAAGAAGAAAGGATGGGCCCTCCAGGGCCATGCTCAAGTCGATATGACTCTCAGTACTCTATGTCTAGGACCTATGGGCCTCAAGACATAATTTCCTTAGTTATCCCTAGGCGAGGTGATAACAAATCCCACCAAAGAAAAAAGGAGAATAAGGAGGAAGCGTTCCCCCAGAACCAAAACTAGGATTCACATAAGATGACAAAGAAGAGGATGACAAGTGCAAAGTCATGTCTGGCATACCAAAAGAGAAAGGATTATATTCCTAAGGCATTATATGAGGACTATGATTCGACGTACCACTCGGAAATAAAAAATGATTCGTCCCCATGGACTGAGTAGAGACTGTTATAACCCTATATAATAGGGAATCAATGTTCTGAATAATATTTGTCTATTTCAGGCAGATGTTTTTGTTCATGACACATGGCAAAGGTGGTTGAAAGCTCTTGACATTCACCAAGCAGAAAATGAGTACCTGCGTGCGAGTTTCAAAGCGAGTTCCGATGCATTTTAGCAAAAAATGGTGGATTGGTTTGAAATGGTAAAAGGTTTAATTCTGGTGGGCAAATGCAAAGATTGGGTTTATTAGCCTAAGTTGGGTTTTATAATCTATGTTTGGTAAATTTATCAAAAAAATGGCCCCTCGGCCTTTGCCTTTATACAGAGTTTTATGAAAAAATTAACAAAATTTTTAGCAAAATAATATTGGCCTAAGGCTTACCTCCGAATGCTCGACACCAAGGATAAGCTCCATTTCACGCGCCAACACCAAACTCCAAAGCCCAAGCCTTGGGCTCACTACATCGAACTATTTTTCAACCATCGACATATAACAATACTCGTTTGTGTTTTCCTCTCGTGAATGTGGGATATTGCCCACAGAGAGCCAAAAAATATATTAAACGCAACTTTTTAAAACCCTATGCCAGGTGTTCAAACTAGTTCCAAGGTGTCGATTGCAGGGAGCCACACATCTGCATCAACGACAACACAAGTCAAGGATTGTAATTGCTCATCTGATGGAAGAATCCTTCGTCGAATGCACCATTAAAGACGTGGAACCTACACTCATTTCTCTACACCCTAAAAACAAGTCTGTGGTGGTTGTTGTCGGCTCAGAGATTTGTATTTTCGATTTAATTACGAACTGCCCCATTTCTCGCCATGACAATAAAGATGGTCATTCACGCGTTGGTTCCATCAGATCGATTTGTTTTCATAGATAAGGGAAAACTTTTTCTTCTACAGTATCATTACAGGCTTGAAGGTCTCTCCATGTGGGAGGCTAATTGAAACTACAGATTGGGATTTCAAGATTTGTGTCAGTATATTTCCTAAAAAATCTTCTTGGAGGAATGCATGAAATACAGAGCTTTTGTTTTGATCATAGAAACTTTATGTCATGTATACCATTTTTGGGTGGACAAGTAGATGGAATACCATTATTCAAGCCTTGTCACCTCCATACATTGTATTATCCATGGAGAAGATGGTTGTGGCAGGCCTTATACTTGTACCAGCAAATCGTGGTATCACAAAATCCGTGGAACAAATGTACCAGTCCCCGCATTGTATACCCATCGATCTCTTAGACTGCCTGCTCATCGTTTCAACACAACCACATACTGAAGATGGGATGCACCAGAGAAGAATCCCGTGAAAAGGTTTATTATGCAACTTCGAATCGACAGTCAATCAAAACAGAGTGAATTCCTAAAAGCCCCGTTCTGTGTTGAGTCAGCTAGTTTGGGAGAAAATAGTTCTGTTGGAGCTTGCTTATCAAGGAGGTGCACTGGATTAATAGTCACCAGTGGTCTAGGCCAGTCTACAGCTGTGAATTTCAGTCCTCTAGTAAGGTCAGTATCTGGACAAATGCAACAGACAACAAATAAGGTGTTTGCTGTAGAAAGGATGATAGCTATGCTTGTAAATAATCTACATAGAGTGGAGGTAAGTTGGGAACAGGTTATTACTCATCTTCTTGTGCTGGCAGAACATGGTAGTCCACAAGTACAAGATAATCTTTCTTCAGTGAGTGGTCAGTCGTTTGCACATTTCTCAGGTGGTTCTAATGAAGTTGCAGGCATATCAAGGCCATCAAGTGCTCCATTGATACCTGTAGGCCCAAGACTTACTGTTCCTGTTGTATCCATTCAAACTATACCATTGTTGTCACGGTCAGTCAGTGCATCGGGAAGATTAGGAGTGGGAGATTCTATGGTTTCAAATAGCACATCACTGTCTCAAAATTCGCACGTGACTCCATCATACAAAATGGCTGCTGTTGGAAAGAACACAATGTCATATTCTTTGCTACCTCCATGTACTATTCCAGGTTCTCCTCATTCAAGTCATAGGATGGGCATGCATAATGAATATTTCCTCAGGTCGGACAAGTTGTGATTCCTCCCCTTCTTCATCTGATAGGATCATATATATAAACATCACAATTATCTTTCCTAATTGGACCTGAAAAAGAGCAGGGTATTTGTGGAGCGGATAATCAAAGTGAGTGTCCTGTGGGATTCACTTTTGGCTCAGTAACTCCTGAGATGCTAAACCGACAAAGATCCCATGGTCACACGCAAAATGTTGAAGATTCTATCTCACGAGTGCAAGAAACATCTTTCAGAGTGGACCGGCTTGAACATCAACAAAGCTTACTGGATCAGTGGATACATCATTGGATGCTCTTCACAGAGGAGAGGCACTTCCAGATCTTTGTGAGTTGGATTTGTCATATGGCAGTCTCATCCAGTTGGCGATAGAAAAGCTCTTTTCCCGGTGTCCTCACCTGACTCACGTGAGTTTAAATGGATGTACAAATAGACATGATTTTGATTGGGGGTTGGAGATTGCGGAGTTCTACAACCACATGGGCATATGCAATGCTGTTAAGGTGCAAACAGGGAACCCGAATTCAACTTGATGTCCACAAATTTAGGGAACAGTTACACAGGTGGCAGAGCAATCCCAGGCTCTATAGGAAATCTCGACAATTGGCAAAAGACAGTTTCAAGCATCCCCGATCTAAAAAGATTCGACTCCAGCTAGTCTCCAATGACCTCAAGGCATTCGACTGCTGCTGCATTTGTTCATTGTGATGCTGTTAAAGGCCCATTCACCAACAAACCTCAACAAACTCCAGATGTCCAAATAGCAGTTACCAAATCGTTTTTCCTGGGATTTGCTATATTGTTTGTCATAGGATACAACCTACAGATGTCATATGATATGGTAATTGTTTTTCTATTTTGAGAAAGCAGAGGTAGAAGGCGAGTTTTTGCAAGGCTGAGGTGATTTTTATTATATATACACATGTAAAAGACTAAGAGAGGGTTCGACTGGGCAGAGTAGGAGAGGTTCGACCTGTGTGAGTGGGTTTTCAGCAGTAAATGTCTTTCTAATTAGCTGAACCTGTGTGAGAGGTTTAGACCTGAATTTGTAATTTTCTTTGATGGAGCTGAGTGCTATGTTTGGCCACAGAAGATTTTTCTCTGTAATCATTTAAAGATTGATCAGTAAAGGATAAGTTTTTCATAGGATTCCTGTGTGGAGATATTGGTGGTGTTTTTCCTCTGTTTAATGTTTTTCCTGTTATCTTTCAATTTGTTTTCAGTTCTTATTATCAGATGGAAAGTAATAGAAGAAAAATTTATCAACAGATACTCTGGCTCTGAGCTTTTGATGATCTTTATGTTTTCTGCTAAAGCTTATTTCAAGAATTCTTAGCTGCTCCTATGCCTGGATTTTACCCCCCCTACTTCTTCCTCAAACCGACGCCATCAAAACTTAATTCGATCCAAAATTGCCGCTACCTTGCCCTGTGAAAGAGCTTTGTCCAGATCTGAGATGTGAATCACATTATTAAGTGCAGACCCCATTTTCCCAATGGCCCTGCTTGCTGTCCCAAAACGACCATTTAAAAACCCCAACCCCATACTATCATTACGTTTATAGCTAGCCTAAAATCCATCCCTTACAAACCAAGTTAAACCTAAAAGAGAGATCCCTCTCTGAGTCTTGGAGGGATAGATCCAAGACTCGAAGTGGTTCTAGGTTACCACTGTGATTGCCTTAGCAGCCTTAGGCAAATTACAAAGTGCTAACAGAGACCATGGGTGGGGTAGCACTAACTGAGGGAGTCATAGGGGCTCCACCAACCATAGTAGTCAAAACTCAAGACGCAATACAAAATCCTAAGGTCAACTAATAATCAAAGAGAACACTCCTAAATAAAGCTAAAATCCAATGCACACAAACAAGATATAATGGCTGAAAGGGACCTCCCGAACCAAAGTAGGTATGCTTTTCCCAAGAGGGGCCTGAGACTCCGCAACAATAGAGTGGAGGTATCAAAACTAGTTATAAGGACCCACGTATGCTTCACAACGCAGTCGTTTAGATCCCTCTGGAGAGGAAATCCTCCTTAAAGTTCATGTGTCATCTGATCCATATCTAACTTAGGGTACCTACAGAATAACCCCTGCAAACAACCTATGTGGTTACCTACGTCAAGCAACTAGATTCACCATGATATAACCAATGCTCAGGTGAGCAGTCGCAAGTCTGGTCCACTGTATGGGAAGGATAGAAAAGACCCAAATATTGAAAGCACCACCTCTCAAGGAGGTAAAGGCACTAGCAAGACCCCCAAATATGAATAGAACCCCATAAATATATCTGACGCTAAGAAGGTATTAGAGGGCTATATCTGCAACCAACTTCACGTGACCTCATGCTTAACTTCAATGTGAGCGGATCATCACGAGGACACTAATTATATAATGGATTTCACCACTCACTGGTCAGACACATACATTTGAGTTTTATATCCTTGGAGAAGTTTACTCACGAAATCCTATTCCAAGGCCCTAGGTCCTATACTTGTTTGTGTACCTTGAAAAATAAAATCGTCTCTAATCAACCAGCTTCACGTGACCTCGTGCTTAACTTCGATGTGAGCGGATCATCCCGATGACACTAATTATATAATGGATTTCACCACTTGCTAGTCAGACACATACATTTGAGTTTTATATCCTTGGAGAAGTTTACTCACAAAATCCTATTCCAAGGCCCTAGGTCCTATACTTGTTTGTGTACCTTGAAAAATAAAATCGTCTCTAATCAATTTTAATTATTCAACATTAATTTTCATGGCTTCTTCTTACTCAAAAGGTGCGATCATGAAACTGATGGTATGATGACTCAACATAAAAGAAGCAAATATAAAAACAATGCTAATGACTAGTCTTGATTTTTCAATGAGATGGTATGCTTCTAAATGTTGTTACCAAAATGAAATATCTACAATTTCAATGAAGCACAATCTTTCATAATATGCCAAAACTAATGTAATGCAACCAAAAGTGAAAATTCCATAAGTAAAATGCAAGAAAGCAATTGTTTTTGTATTTTCAGTATAATAATATGAAAATGTAAGGACTGAATAAAGAACCTCTCAGAAAGACCCTACTACAAGCACCAAGAGACAAGCCAAACAAGACACCAGGAAGTAACTACCCATACCTGAAATGCAAAGAAAACAAGAATAAGGGCAAAGAGTCTGCCCAAGAATTCACCAATAAAGTGGCTTCCTATCACTCTGTAGGCACTTAATAGTCAGAATAGGGACCCAAGAAGTCTCAACAACAAAAAAAACTCACCCAACAAACACCAAACTCAACCAAAAAGACTAAAGAGATAGTGTACACACCCTAAAGGAAGACAACTTGGGTATGTACGTGCCCTGAAGGAAGACAACTCGCTTATGTACACGCCCTGTCAAGGGGAAACCCACATATGTCAAGGAAGACATTGCTTGGGAAAGGGTTAAGCTAGGAAAATCAGATGAAAGATGAAATATAGTCTATCAAGCAACAAGCGACAAAGAAACTCAGGAAAATAGAGAGCAAATAAAGGAGAAAAGCATCCAATACCCCAAAAAGGAGATCTCCCCAGTGGAGTTGCCAATTATGTTATGAGGAAAGTCTCTCTATGGATAGGGGAAAACCAAAATAGATAGAACGAAACCCATAAATCAACTCTAATCTCAAGTATGCTATATAAATTAAATGCTAACAAGAGAAGGATAAAATCCTACCTCGTTCGGATGTTCGAAAAATACCATTGTTGAGCACGCGACCCAAAGCTTTATACCTGCAACTTGTCTTCAACAACCAAGATACACAAGCATGTGGTAATGATATATAATGTTAGAATATAAATCAGCATAATACATTAACATACATTACAAATATGCCAATGGAAATCAATACAAATATTTGAAAGATATCAATAGGACAAGAAAATAGTATTTCTATTAATGTAATCAACATAATTACACAGGTGACAAACTTTTGTAACAGAACATATCAGAACCAAGAAAATAAGTCCCTACAGCTGGGCCTCCACCACTTCAATCCTCCACAAAGGAAATCTCACATGTAGGAGTCAATGAGGTTCTCCATCACAAGATAGGAATAGCTTGGGGGATAAACACAAAAGTTCAGACTTTCAAGGACAAAGGGATGCAAACTCAATTGAGGTGAAATTTCTCAAGAATGTCTTTGCTCTCAATGATGAATTGTGTATATTCAAGGATTGGATATGGCTCAATTTATATCCTCCAAATGAAATTGAAGGGTCGATTCAGAGCGTTTCAAGTATATGTAAGGTCAAGGATTATAGATCTCGTGACATGGCACGAAAATCCGACCCATTTTTTAGTTTTTGAGCTCCAAACCCGATGTACATGGGATGTAATGGAGCAGCCCACATACGTACATGAGATGTATAATTGGAAGGTCACATACATGAACACAAGTGTGTATTTTTATCTCTGTAGTGATAAAAAAAAGGGGAAATGAATTCTGCATAGGGAAATGGAAGGCCATCCAAGAAAGATGCATGTAGTGTGGAAAAATATGCTATAACAACTTACAATAGGGATTAACCCTTTTTGATAGACCAAAATTCTTAACGAATTCCAACGATCTTCCTTCCTTTGCACGTGTTGATCCCTGAAATTGCGCCAACTACCTTTACTTCCTTTGCACATGTTGCAAAGTTCCCCAAAATGGTCCCCAAAATCTTGTCCCAATATGCCCCCAACACTCACCTATGGCTTGTCCCGACCACTCAGTCCATCTGCTGCACTCTCTTCCATGTCACAAAAAAATTCTCAAAATTTTCCTTTGCGGTTGCGAACTTCTCTTTTGCTTTTGATTCTTGTGTCAAAATCCCCTTTGTTGTCTCTACAGTAATGGGGGCCTTCAGTTTCTCTGCGCTATCTTGCATTGATTTCTTTATTATGCCTTATGTAGCTGCAAGTTCTTTTGTCACCCAAAATACTTCCTCCTACAACGACTCAATATTCTGTGCAAGAGTCTGTTGTTCATCTCTAATATGGTTTATCTCAAGGTACATCTACCTATTCTTAACTATTGCAACCATTCGTTCTATTGTTGGTAGAGTGCTTATTGTTTCTTTGAACTTCTGTGCCTTCTCCTGCATAGCATGTAATCTCTGTTATAATGTTGTAGCTCTTCATTCTCTAACAACTGAGTCCACACTTGTGTACTCTCTTCATATAGCTTTGCACATTCCTCATCCAAGCTTCTAATACTTTCCACAGTCGTCATGGTTGTCTTCTCCCATTTCTCCCTTTATTTTGGTGGGGTACTTGGTGTTGGGCGAGCTTCCATGTCGATTATATTTGCGCAGAAGCCCTGAATGGCTTCACTTATATTTTTCACTTTCTCTTCCAAAGGAGTATCTTGTTCTATATATACCTCTGGGATATTGTTGTATACCTCTTGCAGTTCCTATTTCAACTTTTCTATTCTATGTGTAGCCTTGTCCCTTTCCGACATGAGTGTACTATACTTTGCGTGTAGTGCATCATTGTCTACAACCACTTTAGCCAACTCCATAGAAGTTGATTATGTGTGCAACTGGATCTATTATGTGACACTTTTCTATAAGCAGTGTAGCACATTCGACGATAACTATGACAACACTAAGTCAATATGGGTTAATGCTTGTGCGTGCTCCTGCATTTATGTCATGTGGAACTCTATGGCCCCTACTGATATCTTTAAGATCCGACGCTCTGCTGATGCTGATGGTGGTTGAGATTTTTTTGTTTGTGAATTTGTTGTATTTGTTGTGTTCTCTGTCTATTCTTCTTCTAACATTTAGATTGGCACTATCCTAGTCGATTCGAAAATATGGTGCAGTGTAGCTATTTGCGCCTTCACATTTGTGTGCATCTCTTTCTATTTCTATGCAACTCTCATGAATGATTCTCCAGTTACTTCTTTTACTTGATCTCCAATATTCTCCAAGTCATATTCAACTAAGGGCTAGATGGATGCTTCCTTTGAGGCCTTACTCTTCTTATGTTTATGCGATGATCGCTCCTTAGGTGCTCTTTTCTCTTCTCTTTAGTGGGTGGTGTTGTTTGAGTGTCTCTTTCACCATTCCTTTGTTCTTCATGTTCTTGTTCTTCTTCTATCATTCAAACTGGCACTGGGGTTTTCCACTCTGCTTCCTAGTCATTTACATTCTAGTTGAGATCCTGTTCTATTAGACTGTATCTAGTCAACAACCATTGTTGATCCAGATCCCTCTTTGCTTGAACCTACATCTGGTGTGGCCCTGCTTTGAATCACATGATTTCTTTGTATGCTTCAACTCTCTAAGGTAGAATTGATGGTGTGTCCTCAATACATTTCTAGATTGTCCTTATAGATGTAAAAGGTGATATTGATGTCCGATTGCCTGTTTTGTGTGCGTTATGCCACAAAGACACATACCTTGCTGCCAGGAATGGTTATTGCATACCTTCCAGGAATTGGGTTTCTTCCGGTTCCCTCCAAGCAACTAGTGAAATAATGATTAGTAATCATGCATAATGGAACTCCATTCCTTTCTCACGCACCTCCCTACAATCGGTTAAAAATTGATTTACCAAAAATGTCGCCTAGTTCATCTGAACTCCTACTGCGGACTTCTCTTATGCTGCTATTACACATGCTGGCACCTGATCTCTGTGACATTTCCTGAGTAATTTTCAAGATAACACCTATGTCAAAAACCTGATAGAATCATCATTGATACTCATTATGTCCAATATCCGTGCTCCTATGTGCTTGCCATATTTTTCCTTCATCCTTTCTACTAATGATTTATCACGAGTCTTATCCATGAACAAAGTTTGTGGGTCTTCCCCTGTTGATGATAATCTTGTAATCCACACAATGAGTTGGGGGTCAATCGATACTGGCATGTCCAACCAGAGAAAGCCTATGTGGGCACAAATCAACAATAACTTGATGCATATGTTTATGTCTCCGCTTCTGCCAAAATGTGGGATCTCCAATAGGTTCAATATGCATGTTCGTTGTAGTCATGTTGCCTACTACTGGGGATTGACTTTGAGTACAAGTGAATTTGGGTTGAGTCCTGTGCACAGATAATTTTGTCATGCTAACTCTAGAAAATTCTTCATATTTGCAAGGTCATGGTCTGAAAACAATAGATTTCCTACTACGCCAAACATATCTCCCTCAATAGTGACCTAGGTGGAATCACCGGTGTAACAAGGTCATACTTCAGCTCCTTATGCAATCTAACTTGCTTTGTTATTGGCTTTTTGGGTGGCACATACGCTCTCAAAAAGTTTACTAGATCTGCTGCATCTATTCTTGGGGCTTCTTCATGCATAGGTACTGATGCTTGTTTAATGCATAATTTCTTTGTCTGCGATGTGGATGCTCCTTCCTTTGGTGGCCCCATGGCTTTCTATAACTCTGCTCTGTCTACAACTCACTTTGCTTTCTTTGTTGTAATCTCTGGCTCTCCTTTGGCTCTCCTATGGCTCTCTATTCTCTTCAAATGTCTAAGAAACAATAACCTTTTCTCATCACCCATCGTCTGCTTTTATAGGTTGTTTCCAGTTGTTATCTTCCTCTTCGTGCCAAAATGCTCAGTCCCATCCGATTGTGTTCACATTCAATTCTTGGACGAATTCTGCATTAGTTTCATATTATTCGACAAACCATGGTATAGATTTGTCATCCTGTCAAAATATCATCGCCACTTTTCATTTATGAATATGTGTTCCCGTTGAATCATCATTATTTTTACTCTTTAATTCTTTCCCTGTCATCTACACAAGTATTTATCTCGGGTTTTCACTTCACCTTTCTGTGTGCAATTCAATTCTCTTTCCTCTTCGTGACATTTTCTTGTTCATCTCTTTTTCTGCTAATTTTAATCTTTGAACAATGCCCGTTCCAAAACTTCAATCCTTCTCTCTCTTCAAATGTTTATTGTGGCTTGCATTAAGCTCTTTTATTTATTTTTCTTTTCTTTTTAATATAATATAGATATAATACATATGTTATAGTACACGTGTTGTGCAATCAGACTAATACAAGGAATAATGATTATCCTTATACAATTTCAATTGAATACCATTGAGCAATCCTTTCATGATTTCTCCATTCAACTTCTCTAACTGAACAACCCCTGCCTTCGTCACAAATCTGATCACATAAGAACCCAACCTGTGAATTGGGAACTTTCCAGGGTGTTGCAAATTTTTTTTTCATAGAGAAAAACTAAGTCTCCTATATGAAACTTCTTCTGTTTAATATGTTTGTCATGCCATTATTTTTTTCTTTTTGAACCTACTGATGGAATCGTGCAATGAAGTGGTTCTCCTCCAATTCCCCTAGATTTTATAGTCTTTTTTCTACTGCTACCGAATCTGTGAGCTCTGTTAGCGTGACAATGCATGAACTCGACACAATGAACTCCATAGGAATAACTACTTCCTGGCCATATACTAATCAAAATTGTGTTTGTCCTTTCAACTTCTTACATGTGGTTTGATATGCCCATAGTACTGGAAGAATCCTTATGTCCTAGTTAGATTTATTTACATTACATATCTTTGTGAGCACATGCTCTAGGATCTTGTTAAACGCTTCCGTTGTTCCATTCACCCGAGGATGATAAGGTGTGCTCTTCTGGTGATGAATATGAAATTATTACGTCAAAGTAGCAATCGTTTTATTAAAAAAATGCGTCCCTTGATCACTCATAAGAATTCTCAGACATTCAAACCTCATAACAACATTCTCAAATAGAAATCACGAAGTAGTCTCCAGGCTACAATCTCTGACCGGTTTTGCTTCAACCCATTGGGTCAAGTAATTTGTCATAGTGATTATATATCTTGCTCTTGACCTTTTTGCTAGTAGGTTGATCGGTCCAATGAAATCAACTACCCATTTTTCAAAAGTCTGGAACTTCACTTACGGTATTAAAGGCATATAGTCTCTTCTAGATGGCTTCCCAACTCACTAACATACATCATAGGTCTGACATAACTCCTTAGCATCCTTATGAAGGGTGGGCCACCATAGTCTTGCACATAAAATATTCCGAGCCGTCGCTTTTCCTGCATAGTGGCCTCCCACAATTCCTTTATATGCCTTTGATAATATAATAAGCCTTTCATTCTTTAATACACATCGTCGAAGAATACCATATGCACCTAACTTATACAAATTCCCCACTATAAGCTGATAATCTGTTGACTTTACTAATAAATGCTTCCTCTACGCAATTGTAAAGTTGGCTGGGGCTACTTCTGTGCTTAATAATTGGACAATATTTGCAAAGTAATAATCGACCATTTGTACTGTGAACAAGTGCGCATTTGGTAGACTGTCATCCCAATTTCTTGCTTCTTCCCTTGTCAATACGTGCGACAAATGGTCAGGTCCTGAATTTAACTTTTCTGGTTTTACAATCACTTCAAATTCATACTCTTGAAATAATAAAATCCATCTGCATATCTTCCTCCCCAACACTGGCTTATTGACTAAGTTTCTCAGTGCATAATGATCCGTGTACATATTAAGTTTCTCAGTGCATAATGATCCGTGTACATATTAAAATGTGATCCCAACAGATAATGCCTAAACTTTTGTAGTGCATACACCATTTCCAGTCCTTCACGCTCTGTAGTAGTGTAATTTTGTTTAGTAGTTGACAACGTTTTGATGGCAAATACGATGGCATGATCCAAATATCCTTCCCCTCTCTGAGTTAGAACTGTTCCTAACACTATAGATGATGTATTTACATGGATGTGTAATTCCTTCTTCCAATTTGAAAATACTAAAATCGGTGCGATAACCAGTTTATGCTTCAAGGTATCCAAACTTTGCTGACATTCCTCGTTCCCTTGAAACTTGACCTCCTTCTTCAACATTTTTTCCATCGAGGTTGTGATCTGCGCGTATCCCCTAATAAATTTTTTGTAGTACCCTGTATGACCCAATGTTTCTCACAATTGTCACACTGAAGTAGGTTGTGGCAGATCAACAATAAAAACAATCTTCTCAGGATCAACCAAAAGTCCTTGTTTACATACTACATGACCCAACATGATACCAAATGGTGTGTAGAAAATACACTTCTTCAAGTTCAAGGAAATATCGAACTGTCTACATTTATCCAACATAAAGCGTAGAGTTTCATTATGGTCCTTCAACAAACTGAACACTGACCAATCATCCAAATATACTTCTAGGAATTCATGAATAAATTCTTTAAAGGTTATGCCAACAACTTGGGAAAATACTCCTGGTGCATTTTTCAATCCAAAATACATGACTGTATACTGATAACATCCCAATTCTGTCACAAATTTTGTCTTATGCCTATCCTCTTGTGCAATCTTAATATGGTGATACCTAGAGAATCCATCAGTAGATGAGTAAGCTTCATGTCCTCCTATATTCTCCAAAACTTCATTTGTAAATGATGTAGGAAACGGGTCATGTAAGCAAGCATCATACAATTTCCTTGGATCGATGCAAATTATGATTCCACCTATTTTCTTGTCCTGGACCACCATCGAACCGATCCATTCTAAATTTGAGACAGGTTCAATAATTCCATCTTCCAACATCTATCTATTTCTTCTTTCACTTTATGATTATATACTGGGTTCAATCGATGCATTCTCTTCTTCACTGGTTGACATATGGCTTCAAAGGGATCTTCATCTCCCCTAGCTCCCCAACAATCCATTTCATTTTTGAAAATGTAATTGGAAAAAGGTCATAGTATTCAAACAGTAAATCAACAATCTTCTCTACAGTTTCTTCATTCCAGTAATCTCCAATGTTTGTGTTGGACACACCGACCATATTGAGAGGGGGGGTGAATCAATGTAGGGATCTTTTTACTCCTTTACAAAACACCTTAATTAGAAATCACCATTTACTCATCATCCATTACTTTCATTTATAACAAGTTGTATGTACTCATATATCAACAACAAACATCATCAATAAGCCATCATCATGAAGAATACAAGGTGTTATCACATACATTTGTTCAAGTTCATAGGTAACAACCATCAACGCACAGAGAAGGCAAAGTTAATTACAATGTCATTTTTTCCCCTGCACATTTTCGATGTGGCGCTATCTCTAAATGCAGATGGTAGGAATCCAAAGTTAGTGGGAGGATAAAAGTTTAGTAGGGGCACTAAAAGTAGCCAGCGTGCCCAGATCTCAGCTACCATTCAGATCGACGGTCGCTAGTCATATCGGGGCCGCAACATGTGCAGACATTAAAATCTTAAGGGCAGGCTGAAATCGAAACCATGGTTTCACGGGGAGGTGACGTGTTGGAAGGAGGTGCATATCGGGCTCGAAAAAGGTGAAGGTCCAAACCACTTTTCGCGGCCTCGATATGCACATACGCATGTAACACCCTATCCTGAGTTGACAAGTGTCCGCCCGACAATTGTCCCGCCACACTCCAATCCCAAGGAGTGATCATCCAATGAGCGAGGGTTGACTTCCACGACCTCAACTTCCAATCCAATTGCGACAGATGGTCTTCTGTGGATCGTTTGTCTCATCTCTCTCTTATCATGATGAAGATTCAATTAATGAGGTAGGGGCTGGTAACTGAAACCTCAACTCAACCCATAAATGGAAGGCTCGATAGTTATGGCCAAGGAGGCCAAACTGTCAGTAGGGTACAACGATGGTCGATTTTCTGCAGGTCCTCACTAAACCTAGTTTGTGTCTGATAGAGGGAAACACACCCAATCTGACAGAGGACTGCTCAGACAAAAAGTTTTGAATGTCATTTTCAGATCTTACTCCTGGAAGTAGTGTACTGGTATACGTATAAATAGATCAGTTTGATATTTTGTTAAGGTCGTCAACTGGTTGAGCCGAGCTCCCTATTTTGTATTATTTTGATGCCATCACTGTTCTCTGGTTATGTATCAAATTTGAGACTTTCGCATTAATAGAAGTCAACTTCTCTCATCTCTTTGTAAAAACTGTGCTAAAATACTCGGGCATGGAGGATCCAGTCGAGGGTTGTAGTTATATTGTAATGTAGGTTTGATTACAATATTGTTGTGACGAGTTTTAGTCAGTTTCCTTGTTACCTTATTCCCCCCTACACTGAAAGCCTCGGGCATGGAGGATCCAATCAAGTTGTTATAGTTGCATTGTGATGTAGGTTTGATCATTATGTTTTTGTGACATATTTTAGTGTCTGAAGCTTAAGTTCAAGAGTGTTCTTGAGCTTGAGCTTTTCTTCACCAAGCTGCTTGAAATCTGGATGCCCATGGCAGACTTGTCCACCTTTCTCACTAACTCTTCCTTCTTCTCACACTTAAACTCAAACCACTGATTGAAGTTAATGAGGCCCTCACTTCCCTATGCATTTTCTGTCCAGTTCCTATATTGAAATCATTCTTATACAAAGTTTTGTCCATTTGACCTCGATTCATAAAACCAACATCCACCAAATATTCTGATGGGTACTAGGCTTATCCTCATGCAATCTGAGGGTGACTCTTAGTGCTAACACAAGGAACACAAGATATATGTACAATTTTATTTTATAGTACAAACTACAATCCTTGGGCATTTTTTCAGCAACAACTGAATAGAGAAACAACTCTAGAAGAGCACCAACTCTCAATGAAAGACTCAACTTGCAAATCTCAGTATCAACTGAGAAGAGGAATCCAACCCTCAATTACAAGACCTAGCTTGTAGACAAAAAGAAATCTGTCAAAGTGTACCAACATTCTATACCAACACAAGTGCATTACCTATGCACGACACAACCTGTCACATCAATCTCATCATCCAAATTAGATCTACTCACCAAGACAAGTCTCAACAATATCACCAAGATACCTCTAGAAATACACCATACTCTCCATAATCCAAATACCATAGTTGTAGAGATTTTGATGCCGCAGGTCTTTTGCTGCGATTCTACTGCCGCGATTCTTCTGTTGCATTTTTTCTTCTACAATTTTTATGTAGCGATTTTTCTGCCACACTTTTTCTGACGCAATTTTTCCGTCGCACTTTTTCTGCCACAATTTTTCTGCCGCGATTTTTCTTCCACACTTTTTTTGTAGTGATTTTTCTGCCGCACTTTTTCTGCTGCAATTTTTCTGTCACACTTTTTCTGTCGCGATTTTTCTTTTTCTCTTTTTCTGCCGTGATTTTTCTTTTGCACTTTTTCTGCCGCACTTTTTCTACAACACTTTTTCTTCCACACTTTTTCTACCACAAATTTTCTCTATCAATAATACCTGCCCAAATAACCTTTCACAATTGAATATTCAATATGATCAAATATCATACTCATAAGAGACCCTTTCTCTCTTATTTATACTTTTGCAAGTAGCTTTTGTTGAGGAAAAGATATGAAATGATCTTACTCAAGCATTTTCAGATTCTGCGTGGCTAAAGAAAAATAGACGAGAATGTCACCCTAGGTTTATAGCCAACAAAAATAACATCCTAACTCACAAGTATTAATTACAATTTCTTAGGCTAGTATTTTTTCAATAAGCAACTTGCTGGAAATTTACTTTTTATTTAATTTTCTGAACATATCAGTTGTTGAAATAAATGAAAATATAGAAGTAAAGTCACCAAGATGATAATCAAGATAGATGAGACATAAAGAAATCCTTTATTTCATTCCAATTCACCAAAGAGTCATTTTCCTTACAAAATCTCAAAAACAAATCTTGGACCAAAGTCAAACTTAGACATCCTCGATGGAACATACAAAAGGACCTCTAATAGAAAACCAAAACTGAACTCTAAAAGATGGATCAGCTTGCCACGAATTGTTGCCCACTCGACTCTGCACAATAACCTTTGTTAGTCATGAAAACTAATTAAAAAACATACAAGTCTAAACAGACTATCAAAGATAGATCAACACCTCTGAAAAACAAGTGTCTGAATGATGTGATTCAACCCTAAATATTGTTGTCTACAATAAGACCCTTCTATCATAAAAGAGAATTAGGCTTGTGATGAATATATGAATGAATGAAAACTGAACTATCTCAACATAAACTCAAAGAACAAATCTTATTATGCTTCTGTTTCTATCCTCCTCCCGTTCCTCCCTTTCCTTTTTCTTTTAAACAAATTAGAATTGGTTGAAATAGTTGAACCAACTCATTAGTTAAGTTAACTAATGTTACAGGTATGAAATAACTGAGAAGGGGGGGGTGAATCAGTTATTGTAAATTATTAACCATTTCTCTCATTTTTAACTTCGAATCATTAATCTTAGTGGCAGTAAGTCTTTACTGTGAAAGCCAGTGTTATAAACATAGAAGCATATAGTATCAAGAACAGCAATCACACACACAACATTCATTCCCAAGTATGAGACAGTTACTGGAAACCCAACTGGGAAAAACCTCTTCTTCTTAAGATGTTCAGCAAGCACCAACTTCGTTACAACTCATCTTTTATGACCACCAACTCATAGAGACTACAACCTATGATTACCCGATTACCAGCGGTAGAGCCTCAACTCCACGAGAATCCCGGTACCCGGGTGGAAGCCCGGAACTTCCTTTGCCGGCCTGTTGAGTGAAGGCACCAACCTTCGGATTCTACAAGCACCCACTTCTTGGAGAAAGTTATCGTCTCCTAGCGCCACCCTATCACCCTAGTTTCTTGAATAAAATCTTTCTCAAACAAATTTACTTATTATGATATAGCTTGCTTACCATTTATTCTATGCTGCTCTGCCTTAATCAACTCTGATCTTCTTAACTGCTCAAACACTAATTCTATCTTACTATCTTTGATCTGCTGCTTTCGACTTCACGTCATCTGAAGCCCATTCTCAGGTCCTTCTCCTGTCATGCAGGTTTTTCTCCTTCTTTTCTCACATCCTGAGTGCTTCCTCTTTCTCACTTTTACAGCAACAATTCATCTCTGTTTCAGCTTATTATATAGATTCACCACATGCGAAGTTTTCCATCGTTTCTTAACTTCAAAAACGGTTCCCTTTCTTTCATTCTTTCTTACGCTTTGCATCTTTATCATTCTCCTTGATTTTTTGAGCTGACTCTTTTCATGACTCCTCTATTAAACCATCGTACAGCGTTGGGTTCCTCGATAATAGCTGCCGGTCTAATTTTAGACTAAAAGTATTTATGCTTTTCTTAACTCCAGCTGCGGTTTCCTTTTTCTTTTATTAGTTCTTCTGCTTTTCCCATGCCAACATTCTCCCTGATTTTACGGCGGCTCTTTGCACGCCTCCTCTACACATGCCACCTCATGCAACTCTTTGTTCCAGCAGTCGTGTTCCGTGATTAGATGTTCGGCCGGTCGTGTTCCACGACATCCGTGTTCCGGCGATTAAGTGTTCCGGCCGGTCGTGTTCCGGCATCCGTGTTCCGGTGATGGAAGTGTTCCAGGTCGTGTTCAACATCCAGTGTTCCGACGGTCGTGTTCGATGGTCGTGTTCGACATCCAGGTGTTCCGGCCCGATTAGGTGTTCCGGCGTCGTGTTCCGACATCAGGTGTTCCACGTGATGGGTGTTTCGACATTACCGTGTTCCGGCGGTGGTAACCGGCGATTAGGTGTTCCGGTGATGCGTGTTCCGGCGATGCGTGTTTCAGCATTGTGTTTCCAGGCGGTGTTTAATCTACGTTCGACTATCGTGATTGGCATTTTGTGTTCCGGCATTCGTGTTTCAGCATTCGTGATTCGGCATTTGTGTTTCGGCCGATTAGATGTTTAAATATCACGTTTGGTGTCGGCGTTGGCATTTGTGTTTGACATCGTGATTCGGCATTCGCGTATGTGATTCGGCATTTGTGTTTCAGCATCTGTGATTCAGCATTCCTTGTGCGTGTTGACATCCTTGACTGCTCCATAACCGATTTCCATCAATGACAACCTTGATCATCTGCGTCATCTCTGCTGTAGCCATATTTCCAACAATTAAAAGACTCAACTAACTTTATTTGGGGGGAAGAGTAAATAATAAGGGTTATAAATAAATAATAACTAGTAGGTGGGACCCCTTGTGACTCGCATTAGTTAATAACAATCATAACAATCATAACATAACCATTAGTTAAGTAAAACACACCTCCTTGTGTCTCCCATCAACATATTCACTTTTGGCAAATTTAGCTCATGAAATTTGAAATTATTTTCAAAAATATTACTCATATATCCAAAATAAAACATGTTGTCCAAAATTTCCTGAAGTCAATTGTCATCAACAATGGATAAAAATAAAAACTCAAAAGCCATATTTCCCAGTTTGTGATGCAACCCTTCCTCGATTGCTTTTGTCACCTTTTGATTTTCCTGAACTTGCCTTTGGCTGTGCAGAGCCTTTAGGCCTAATCTCACTGATCAAGTGGGAGCAATCGTCCCTCAAATGCATTCGGGAAGACACAGATTTTTCAGAGCCATTGGAGGGTGAGGAAGGGACAATAGTGGTTTTTCCTCTATCAAGGGCATGGTGGGCCTCAGTTTTCAATCTATTGCTAGTATGGGAGGATTTCACTGGTGAGTGGTCAGGGGCACCTTGGACAATGGGGTTAATAGGCGGAGGAGCAGGCAAGGACAAGTTGGGCTAGCCATGATATTGGGAGACTACTAAGTGGACAATCTCCTGCCATCCATCATTTTCAAGAACCTCAGGTTGCAATGAGACATGAGGAGGTACAAGGATACCGGGGGCTTGCGAGACTTGTAAAGGAGGCCTTTCAGGCCTAGGTTGGACTACTCCCTGCCCAATCCAATTGAAGAATCCGTCCTGAAACAATTGGCCAAGATCTTGGGGGTCAACATCAAAATGTATGGAGAACCTTGGCCTTCTTGGGCCTCTGTTCCAATTAACTCTACCTCCATTTCCTCGACCATGGCTACCTCGACTGAAAAAACTCATTCCTGCATGCATGATTGATTATAAAATAGTATTTTAAATAAACATACATGAAAACTCTTAAAAATATGAAATATATTTGGCTCAACAATGTGTCAGACTCATGCAATCCAATCCATACAAATTGTTTTACTATTTATCAATGAGTAGGGGGTGAAAAAGGGTTTTGGGATATGCGAGGGGCTTGTATTGAGAGAAACATGATATAATGAGGGGGGAAAAGAACATGGTTATTGTTTAATGAAAACAACAATCAACTGTAAAGCAAACCAATAAAACATCAATGCAATCCAAACAAGACACTGCCACTTTCAACTGCTTTAAAACCGAAATTCTCTTGACTGTAATCAATCTCAGAACATGGAGTGAAAAATGAATATGGGAAGGCGATGGGATTTGTAATTAGCGGAAAATGAGATAATGGAAGGGAAAAAGAGTGATTATTGTTCATCAGATTAATTAAGTGATCCATAAAACATTCTGTGAAAAGAGATGCACTAACCAATAATCATTGTGACCAAATAACCATTACTGTGTATTTTAACTAGTTCACTGTTTGTGATCAAATGCCCAACACAGTGTCATCACAAGACATTATGCACTCTACAAAATCTGTAAAGGAGTTCTATTTATTTATCCAATTTATATCTTGTAATAATTCTCAATGTATAAACAAAACTAATTGCACTCATAACCATTTGCACTATGTTTATCCTGAAAACCAACTACTGCCCACACATTACTTCAATAATCAAATACACTCAGAGTCATGTTTCAAAATTAACAATGAGCTCATACTGTCAGGCCTGACATTTTTAAAAATGCAATGATATTCGTTAAACATATATGGAGGCAACAAACCAAATCATCCAGATTAAATTGCAAAATCCGAATTGACATTTAAACAAACATCCAACAACCACCATTTCGACACAAGCTATGGACAGAGTAATTCAATAATGCAATTGTAATTCTGTCACTGTATAATCCCAACTCCATTTGACTCTAAAAATATGGGCCATTCATCAACACGACGAGGTATCAACAACATGCCTATCTTCATAAAACCAATAATCGGATTGCCACATAATCTAGCTTAAAAATCGGTGACTATTTCTGAGTGTGGAACCCAAGCTATTCATATTATACACAGTGCACAACCACCAAAACACCATGATTCAACATCTCCATTTTACAAAACCAAACACACATTCACAGTAATAACTCAAACCATCGTGATGAGCCATCAATCTAATACAATATTGCTTTGATTTAGTCAAACTGCAATCGACTATGCTGTGTAAAACTTGGGCTTATGCAATCAGACACTCATAAGCATACAGTGGATGTAGTTCCTACATTCATCTTGGTTGCAATAACCATTTGGACCCAAAAGAAACTAACAATTATAATGACCATTTATTCATTATGTAAAAATACTAGACCTACGAATGCAATATGTGTGAGCATTATAAAGCAATCGTAACCAATGCCAATTCAAACATCCAAATAATCTTTAGTGAAAAAATACCAGTGACTGTGTATCAACCAACCAATTCACCACTGTCGTAAAAATCAATCGACCTAACAAGCTGTGGCAACCACGCATACCCACACATCAATTCGAATCGGGGCATCGACCCTCTCCATTAAACAATACTGAGTTATTAAACATAAGGAGAGAGATTGTGTAATTTGAGTTGTGAAAATACCAATGTAGGGTTTACCATTGTTATAACATAGGTAGTAACTAGATGCCAAAGAAACACAACTGTCATATGACCAATTGGGTGAGTCTATATTCAAGTTAATTGAAAATACATTCAATCCACAATAACCCATAGTAAACTTGACAG
Organism: Picea sitchensis; assembly: GCA_010110895.2. Taxonomy (NCBI): domain Eukaryota; kingdom Viridiplantae; phylum Streptophyta; class Pinopsida; order Pinales; family Pinaceae; genus Picea; species Picea sitchensis. The sequence continues at coordinate 39,658 of SNQJ01S0097620.1, read as the reverse complement.
GCCTGACAATATTCTCTATAAAAAATTAGATTGGAGGGATAAGGGTTTGTTCTGTAGCCAACATAGGGATAACAGATCCAACTCCTTGTAATGGTGAAAACTCCGAGGCCAATGGTGAATACATAGAGAGAACCACGACTCATTTATGGACAGGTAATAAATCCATGACAAGGGGCCATAACAGAAGGTGAGGCTCTAATTTGGCCTAGAAATGTTATTTAACGCATGCAGGGTATAACCCTAATGGTATTTGATCAAACAACCACAACACTGAGGTGAAGATAGGGCTGAGTAAGAACAGGAAAACTCATTTCATGACCCTTAGTGGTGAAAACAACCAATTCACGTGAACAAAACACAGTGACGTAGAATGCCTCCAACCATTAAACCCATAAAAGCCAAAGAATTGACATATTGATGTGAATGCATGAGGGAAACCATCCAACCAATACCAACAAAAACCCTCCAACTAAGACAACAAAGATCACAAAAAACCCCTATGTATGCTAATGCCCAGGATGACCACTACAAATTCAAGATTATTGCAGAAAGAACCATCGATGCTTAATTCCAAACCACAATATTTTACATAGTTGCGACACTTCAGGAAAACACAAACTAATACACCTGAGCCAGTAATCATTTCATAACCAAAGTAGACTCATGAATGGCCAAAAAAAGACATACCTGTAATCAAACTCTTTAAAACGTGAGCTGGCCAAGCGGTTCCTCTCTGCTAAGAAAATGGAGCATAACCACAACAACAAGGATGAACAATAGCCCGACTAGGGTGGTGGCTAACAGAAGGAGTAAAGGTGACGTGGAGTAAATGCACATCGCCTCCACACACATTTCATTAATTCACCAGTACATGCCACCATTAATCAAACCATGTATCGAAACCATCACCACATTAAAATTCAATAGCACGACCATCATATTCCTTAACTTGTGCCATATAAAACAACCATGTACCATATCACAAAGTTAAATCACATAATTATTAGTGTCTATTACTCTGTCAAAATGCGCCACCCATATCCCGTCCTTCCAAATATACCATATTCATATTACCAATATAAATCAATTAAATCGTATAACCACCACTTGCTAGCTAAGATTCAACCATAATCGTTAAGTCCTTCATGCATGTAGTAAAGTATATAGGATAGTTTAAATTCTTCCCCTTTGCAATTGTTGCATTGTTTCTTATTTCTTTTCAATTGTTTGTATGTGGTATAGTAAAATTGCAGAACTAGATCCCTTTTCTTTTGCATTTGTTATAGTAATTTTGCCTTTCTCCAAACTACCTTTTATGTATTTTCACTAACATTTTTGTTGTGCAGGTGCGATAAGAACAAATATCAATGATATCAATGAATAGAGTAAGCTGTAGTAACATAAGGAACCAACATTTCATAAGCTCAAACCATAGACAATAACAAAATATCTCATCAACCATGTAATCCATGCCACACATCATCACAACATCAAATATGAACGGATCTGATCTTTAATGATACAAGGGGGTCCCACCTACTAGTATTATTTAGTTTTTATAATAATAGGCTTTAGAAACACTTTGCGGGCCAAACTTCGTTGACGATTTTAATCGTCAACAAACTGGCGACTCCACAGGAAAATTTGTTTTCAACATATTTAGAACTCAGAACTCATGGTTTTGTGAACCAAAAAAAATAGGTCAAGAATATATAACCCGAAATATTATGCAACAGGGGGAGGTGGGAGGATTTAATGGAAAGATGACCGGGAATTTGGGAATAATTCCTGAAAAGTGTTAATTATGAGGGGTTTTTACCATTGTATGCATAATCTTTCAACCAAAATCTGCTCTCTAACTTTCAAGGAGGAAAATTTTTAGACTTGCTCTTAAAATATCAATGGATGAAGAAATGGCAAGAAGAAGCGTGAGATAACCAAATCCTTATAAGATAACAGTGGAAGTATATAACAATTTCAAGGTCCCTTCAGAGGAGACATCATAATAGCTGTGTAAGCTTGATTGTTATTGGCTAACAATGCTTTGCAAGAGTGTCACTGTGGCAAATTGACCCAACATTCTATTTGACCAAATTAACTAAAGATAATAAGAAGCAAAATCATGATGGAAGTAAAGTTGCAGAAACTAAAAAAACAACAATAAAAGACATAAATAAAATGCAGCAAGAAAAACCTTAACTCAAAAGATAGAAATCAAAGTACTGTAAAGAATAGAAAAGAAGCACAAAATTGAAAGTAGAGCTAGGCTACTAGTATACAGAAAATCCAATCAGCCTTAGAACTTTTCACGCTGACCCCTCACAATACTTCAAGCGAGGACTGTTAGTGCTATAGGAAAAAAATTGTCTCTGTAATTCCCTTAAAATGTATGAGTTAGTGTCCAAGACAAAAGTAATTTGGAAAGGACCCAACACTTGAAATTCTGATGTAATTATCAGCCCTTTGACGCACATGATTAAATTATCAAGATAAGCATGGAGATTGACCAATTCATTGAAATTTGTCTATATAGGCCTTTTAAAGGAGATACTTGCGTCAAATAAGCCAGAAGAAAAGAATTTGTAAGACATAGTATCACAATTAGTAATAAAAGTGGTTTTGTGAACATTTGCCCCTTCTACCTTGATTTTATTGTAACCCAGAATTTCGCCAAGTAAGGGATTCAATTGTAACTCTACAACCTACTGCAAAATCATTCTTGTATGGAGGGGAGGAGAAGGATTTGTCATAATAGATTGACTGAAGGTGTGACGATGAATACAGGTTTTAGTATGATCTGTGATGTTTGAAGCAGGTACCCAATTTGGAACCTATTCAGGGTGGACTAAAAAAATAATCCTAGACCTTACGAAATTTCCCAAATCCTTTTGAAAGTGTGTTTCCAGTGTAGAGTTAATAAGTTCTTGCTTTTTCCTAGCTAGTTTTATAATATGTTGAACAATACTAGGATCAAAACCACAGATATCCTCATAAGACCAAGAAAAAACCTTTTGAGATTCACCGAGTAGCCCAGTAGACCCCATCTCTTCTTTATCATAACATTGAACTTTTATTTTAACATTCATTGAAGGTTCAAGTGTCCTAATGTTCAGAGGGATGGTTTCAACCACCTTCTTTCGTAACCCCTCTTCTTTTTGTTTTTATTTATTGCCTACAACACTCATTGAAAATGAACTCTCAAGAGGAGTCAAGCCCTCAGGAATATTATTATTTTCTATGGATAAAATCTCCTTGGGCTTGAGAGGTTCATTTTGAATGGCAACATAAATTCTCTCATCGTTAGGGAAAGACTTCCAAGATCTTTCATTTTCATGAATATATGGATGATGTATATATTGAAAATCACAATCAGGCCTGTGAGGAAAAAGTTGTTGATTAGGAGAGGCTGTAAAGACAACTAATCGATCAACCATTGAATTCAAATCCCTCTTAACATGAGTGATGTTGAAATATATAAGGTTTGAGACAAGTTCCAAAAAAGTTTGGGAGTATTGTTCCATCAACGTGTTGCTAGGAGAACATATCTTACGTATCAGGTTCAAAACAAGCTCAGAATTTTCAAAAACTGAAAGGTGGCCACAACCAAGATTAATGGCATTCTCAATGCCTAATAATAAATCTTCGAATCTAGCGACATTGTTTGAACATGCTAACTCTAACCTGTACGACAAATTATGAATTTTCCCTACAGGAGAAACCAAAATAATGCCAGCCCCATTACCTTCACTAGAGCATGAACCACCAAAATGCATATGCCACATATCATCATCTAAATTGATTTGTTCCAAAAGAGAATTATCCTCTTCAACAAATATGGAATACACTCCCAGGTCCTCTTAAATATAGTTGACATTAGATTGTGGAACATTCTCTATATAGAGTGAAATCCTTCCCTCTCTAAGGACTATAATGTTCTTACCATTCCGAGGAATGGATAAATGTGTCCCGTCAAGTGAGAGGTATCCACCTATTAGGGCTTGTCAATATCTCCCCAAGATAATTGAGTAATTTCTTACAGGAATATCAATCACCTGAATGCTAAGGGTTGTCCTTATCTCAGGATGAGCACATAAAACCAAGGTTACATATTTAATCTCTCCTATGGTTGTTTGTTGTAGACTATTATAGGAGAGCATGCTTCTGGCATTTTCATTTGTACAAGACAAGCCTAGCTCTTCCATAATAATCTTCAACATCACACTTGGGCCCAAGCTGCCATCAATGAGGCAGCAATGGGAAATCTTATCTGTGATCTTTACAGAAATATAAAAGGGTTTTTTTTATTATTATAGGGTATCTAAAGTTATGTACACCTACTTTATTTACAGAAGAATCCTCTTCATTTACCCCTTCATAAATATTGGCTACAATGGAATCTTTTCCTTCCATGAATTGTTTCAAATGCATCTCTTGTTTAGGGATGACAACCATGTCTAGGAGGGTTGCATTTGTTTTGATGTTGGCCAATTGATTCAAGATATTGTATTTAGAAGAGGGGAGAGGGGGAGTGATTCTTTGACTCTCAGGTACTTTAGGAACCTAGAGTGCAACAACGGTTGAGGATGATCTTGGACTAGAAGAATTGCGAGGAGGATCAAATTTTCCATTGGGAGCATAGGCCTTGCTCCTAGTGTCGATGACCATGACATCCTCTGGCTTTACGAAATATAGGAAAATGATAGTAGCTTCTGGTATTTTACCAAAGATATTATCTCTGGCACTCTTCTTTACCTCACATGTGGTTTCTTTGTGGTATTCCTCACAAAAGTTACACCAACTCCGAGGCAGGATAACTTTAGGCTGAAAATTGTTTTCAACCGGAATTCTAAAGGGGGGTGCAGAAGAGGATAAAGCTCCAGGGGTGAGAGGGGAGACAATATTATTCCGCTCAAATGCTATCATACAATTGTTCATATCTTGTACTAGATGTAAGAGAGCGGGCATGTCTGTTTGTCTAACCGATTCTCCCTGGGAAAGGCCAGTTCTTTCAAGATGTTCTTCATACTCTAAGCAAGTATGCAGAGTGAAATCGAGATTATCAATGGCCTTTTATTCAAGCCTATGACGGTAGGGGGAAGGCAATATATTGTAATAATGCATGAAAGTGGCTTGGTTATGAGGGCGGATAAGTTTGGGGATTTTATTGTACAACTTGGTGAAATGCAAGTTGAAAGACTTAACGGTCTCACCCTCCTTGTAGGTAACATTATTGTATTCCTTTAACTTCTCAGCTGGGATTTTATATTGCCCATAAGTCAATATGAACCAGTATACTAAATCCTCCCAAGTAGATAGAATCTTAGGAGGAAGGTCAAAGAAGTTGGCTGCATCCTTCCCTTCCAAGGAATTGATGAACAAGCGCATGCAAGTGTCATTGTCGTTGGCCCCTATGTTATGACAAGCATTAGAAAATGCCACCATGTGTTTGTTTGTACTTACGATGTTATTTCTTGAAAACTTAGGCAAGTTCTCTTTAAACTTCAGAAGTGGTCGAGTAGTAGGTGCTAGTTTAAGAGGGGAGGACACATGCCATGGTGTGGTTGTGGCATCTTCTTCGAACTGAAAAAGCCCATAAGTTTTTATTACTTTGATGGGGTTTGTTGTAGATTGGACAGGGATATGGTGGCTATATAAGCTACCAATTACTGATGATGATGAAGATTGAGAATATGAAGCACTTCTAGTGCCACCAGAGCCTCCACTAGATGCCATATTGTGGATGATAGATGGGGAAAAGAAAGACGTTATGGAATCAGATAGAGTCCTCCTTAGATCACTTTGTTGGGAAGACAACACAACATTCCTTCTTCCCATTTCAACAATAGGATTGGTTTCAGGTGACAAGCCTCTTCTTCTTCTAGAAGCATGAGAATCTTAGGACATGAAAGAAAGGCCAAAACTGAAGAAAAGGAAGGTTACTACTGATTTCTAGGCTGTCTACGTCTAGCTTCCAATTGTTCTTGAACACTAATATCTTGTTCAATTGCTGCCCAAGAATGGTTAAGCTCAACATGAGAGTTGGCAGTGTCTAAGATGGTATTAAATAGATTCAAAGCAATGCTGGTCTGATCTTGAAGGCCGGGATCAATGTTGGACTACCTTGCAATAGGAACAATCATTAAAGTAAAACAATCAAATAATAAATATCAAAAAAGGAAGGATGTATTGATGAAAATCGAGTATAAAAATTAACTGGAGAGATATCAAAGATCTCCCTAGTATTGTCACCAAATAAATGTTGAGTAAAATATATGAAATGATCTTACTCAAGCATTTTCGGATTCTGCTTGGCTAAATAAAAATAGACGGGAATGTCACCCTAGGTTTATAGCCAACAAAAATAACATCCTAACTCACAAGTATTAATTACGAGTTCTTAGGCTAGTCTTTTTTCAATAAATAACTTGCTGTAAATTTACTTTTTATTTAATTTTCTGAACATATCAGTTGCTGAAATAAATGTAAAGATAGAAGTAAAGTCACCAAGATGATAATCAAGACAAATGAGACATAAAGAAATCCTTTATTTCATTCCAATTCACCAAAGAGTCATTTCCTTACAAAATCTCATACAGAAATCTTGGACCAAAGTCAAACTTAGACATCCCCGATGGAACATACAAAATGACCTCTCACATAAAACAAAAAATGAACTCTAAAAGATGGATCAACTTGCCACAAATTGATGCCCACTCGACTCTTCACAATAGCCTTTTTCAGTCATGAAAACTAATTCACAAATAGACAAGTCTACACAGACTATCAAAGATAGATCAACACCTCTGAAAAACAAGTGTTTGAATGATGTGATTCTACAATATTGTTGTCCATGACAGGGGACCATAACATAAGGTGAGGCTCTAATTAGGCTTGAAAATGTTATTTAATGCACACATGGTATAACCCTCGTGGTCTTCGATCAAACAACCACAACACTGAGGTGAAGACAGGGTCGAGTAAGAACAGGAAAACTCATTTCGTGACCCTTAGTGGTGAAAACTACCAATTCATGTGAACAAAACACAGTGATGCAGAATGCCTCCAACCATTAAACCCATAAAATCTAGGGACTTGACATATTAATGCGAACATGTGCGGGAAACCATCCAACCAAGACCAACAAAAAACCTCCAACTAAGCCAACAAATATCACAAAAAACCCTATGGCTTCTAATGCCCGGGATGACCACTACGAATTCAATATTATTGCAGAAATAACCATCGATGCTTAATTCCAAACCACATTTTTTTATACAATTGCGACACTTCAGAAAAGCACAAACCAATACACTTGAGCCAATAATCATTAGATAACCAGAGTAGACTCATGAATGGAAAAAAAAGACATACCTGTAATCAAACTCTTTAAAATGGGAGCTGGCCGAGCGGTTCCTCTTTGCTAAGAAAACAAAGAATAACCACAACAATAAGGATGAACAATAGCCCGACTAGGGTGGTATCTAATGGAAGGAGTAAAGGTGATGTGTAGTAAATGCATGTCGCCTCCACCCACATTTCATTAATTCATCAGTACAAGCCACCATTAATCAAACCATGTATTGAAACCATCACCACATTAAAAGCCAATAGTGCAACCATCATATTACTTAACTTGTGCCATATAAAACAACCACATACCATATCAAAAAGTTAAATCCATAACTATTAGTGTCTATTACTCTGTCAAAATGCACCACCCATATCCTGTCCTTCCAAATATACCATATTCATATTAACAATATAAATTAATTAAATCGTGTTGGCCCCCGACCAAGTTTTGAGGAATACTTGGTCATAGTTGACCGTTTGGTACTTCGACTGCCCGTCGAAGACGAAGCACATGGTGAAGTGGAGATCACGGGATCTCACCACCTTTTGTGGAACCTTTTTGGTTTTTTTTGGGAATATTGTAATGGGAAAGGGATGTCGGCCTGTTATCCACATTTTTGGTTATCGAGATGATATTATGATCATGTCATGGTAATGGAAGATCAAACTCTTTATTAAGAACAATTTCCAGAAGAAGGTTACACTTGTCATTTTCTCAAAATCATATTTTAGGAAAAGTTCGCAG